>CM075814.1:52360466-52618079 GCA_037975025.1 Excoecaria agallocha | reverse complement strand
TTTATTGTTATTAGTCAAAAGTTAGTGCGTTAATTGGATGGAATAGAGAATTTCAAAGGGAAAATGCATACTCCCGGTTGTATGAAATTATCGCTATTAAATCTTTAAACGATTTAAATTTTAATTTTAATGCATATGAGTTAATAATTATTTCATAAAATAAATTTAAAAATTTAAATTTCGATTTATACTAAAATTATACAGAGTATTATTTTATTGAAACTTAAAAATTTTTGACTTAATGTAAGTAAAAATAAAATTTTAAAAATGCATCGTACTCAAATAAAAATTTTAATATTAAATAAAAAAATATAATTCATGTGATTCACTTTTTCAATTTCAGATTATCTTGTACATATTTTAATTTTTTTATTTATCATTTAAATTTATACTGTGTTGACTATAATTAGAGTTCGTAACACTAAATAATGTAATATTTAAATTATTATGATAAATATACATTTTTATATGAAAAGTAAAATTAATAGAAATAAAAATATAATAAGTTGATTTTTTATTTTTATATTGTATTATATTATATCAACATGTTGAAGATAACGTACTTTAATTTTTAAAAAATATTATAATTTTATAATTATTATTTGTAGAATTAAAAAGTTACTAAAAAGTTGAGATATCGTAATTTGAATATTTATTTTTAAAAAAGCTCTCATTTATCTTTTAAAATTTTTTATTTTAAAGATACATATATTCTAAAAAATGTGTATTTTACAATTTTTTGACTGTTACAATTCCTAAGATGACTGTTAAAATAACTTAAACAATCACTAAAATTTTCTCATATTCATATTTTTCTTTCTTTTTTTTTTTTTCTGTTTTCACCCTCATCTTTATTATTGTATTCGCACTTCTTGTAAAAATTCTACACATTTTTTTTTCATCCACAGAACTTCATCTTAATACAATAGATTTTGCTCCCATTCTAATTTCTTTTGATTTCATATTTTTTGTTAAGGCAAGAACGTGCTTTGTGGCCGTGAAATTCTAAATTTCTCTATGTTTATTCGTTCTGGAATTTGGTGAGGGTTAAGATGTTTTTTATTTCTCCTTTTTCTTTTTATTTAATTTTTCAAATTGAAAAGGGAAAATGAAAATAATGTGCTCAGATTTTAATATTCAGAATAACTGAAATAAAATTATATTTTTTTACAATTCATTTTTCCAATTGTAACTCAATTATACATCAGTTATAATTTGGTTATATTAAGAATTCAAAATACAGTTTTCTTCAGTTTTCGAGCTATATTCCAATTATATATCGGTTATACCGAAAAGTAAAATACATCTTTTTTAGTTTTCAAGTTATATCTTATTATAATAAAAATCAAAATACATTTTTTTATCCTCTTTCGTATTATACATGAGTTATACATCAATTTAATCTTATACTTATTTTATTGATTTCATTTTTTTCATGTCAAATTATTATTTGAATGCTTTATATGCTTTCTAGGGATGAAAAAAATGAGATGAAATGATTTGAGACGGAAGTTTGGGAATTGTAATGATCATTTTAAGGATTATTTTAAAATTTTGAGAGTTTTTTACCTAATTTTTAAAAATAGGTGCATTTTAAAAAGACAAATGCACTTTTTAACAATAGAAAAAATTAAAATTTTGGGTGTATTTTTAATTAAGAATTCCGAGCATATATGTACAAATCCCGATATGTTTCCAAAAGCGGGCATCAATCTACATCGGCTGGGCCACATCCTATATTCCGTTATAAAGGATTTAACTTAATTTCCTGCAGGGATAAAGCCAACCCGTTTGAAACATAGGGTCGGGCTTTTAACGACCAGCATGCCGTCGTCTTCAACCGCCGACAACTGCCGAGAATCATAACAAAACGAACAAAAAGTCAAAACAAAGCAAAAACCATCAAAACTCGCCTATTCTGACCTTTCAAAGCAATGCCTTAACCAAAACTAAAACTTGGAGACCGAGTTGCAGAGAAAAATTCATAAAAAATGGGTCTTTTCTCTCTTACCATGGCTGGTGGCGGTTTCATTTTGATTGGTGCTTGGGAATCTTTCACCTCCGCCTACCAGACTCCTCCTTCGAGTACAATTTCATCTCCGACGATCGACCAATTGACAAATTCAACCACAGAAAATAAACCCAAAGATCAATCTTCCTCTTTAATTTACGTCGCCGTTGGTTTATTCTCTTTTGTCTTTGTTATTGACTCTTTGATTTCAGTTTTCAACGCTGTCAGTTCACAAGATCCAGTCGGGTTGGTTCTGCCGTTGCAAGTCCTTGCTATTTCTTTACTCTTTTTATTGTACTCAATTTTAGGCGTGGCGCCAAAATTCTCGAGTTCTGTTATTTTCCCTTCATCGATTCTTGATTTGATCCTTCTGTTTGCTTTTATGGAAGAGTTCTTGTTGTATTATCAGCAAAGGAAGGACACAAGTGGGATTGAGAACAGGTATTTTGATCTCATGCTTGTTCCTATTTCAATTTGTTGTGTTTCCACGATTTTGGAGTTAAAATCTTCTCCGAGGTCGAATAATTATGCGAGATTAGCTCGTGGGATTGGGTTGATTCTGCAAGGGACTTGGTTTCTGCAAATGGGTATTTCTTTTTACACCAATTTGATTGTTCATGGCTGCTCTTTGCACGAAAAAAGTAGAGGTAATTACACTATCAAATGTAAAGGTCACATGGAGTATCACAGGGCGAGAGGAATTGCTACACTTCAGTTCAATTGCCATCTGGCTTTACTTGTGATTTTGGTGGTGAGTGTGTACTCTACCATGGCTAAAAAGATTGGAGATCCTAATGACTTTATGCGGTATGAGCCTCTTGGCGCGGAGATGCAACAGATGGAGATTAACGGACATTTCACTTTGGATTCTGATGAGGATGAGATTCGAGAAGAGCAGAATGTGCCTAAGGAGAAGGCATCTACAATAGAAATGAGTGTTAATGGTTATGGTTCACGTGAGTGAGGTAATCTTAGAAGTTAAATTTGTAGCGTATTCTTTTATTGGCACAGATGGAGTTGGTTTGCTGTAGAAATGAATTGCAATAGTTCTCCTTACAGATTTTGGGATATTATTTATTTATTTTTTCTTTCCTTGTTTTATTTTTCATTTATTTGTTTCTTTTAGTAGAATGTGCAAGTCCAAAACCTTTTCTAGGAAGTTGTCAATTGATAAAGTGTTTCAAGATTTGCTAGAATTTCCAATTGGTGTACCACATACGAACAAGTGGTTAATGAGAATTGAAGGTTTGGTATTACTGGCATTACTCTGTTTTATAAATGGGTATCTTTCATTACTTTGCTTTCCAATTTAAAGTTGTAATTGTTACACCTTTTGTTCAAATTTTGAAATGCCCTACTTAGACTACCTAATTAAGATCTAAAGCATTTAAGTTCAGTGAGAAAATGAGATTGGGCTGATGGAATGTTGAGTATTTCTATCTTGTAAAATTCATGGGCTGTGAGCATTGTATAATCACCAGAATATGCCGTTTTTAAATTAGTTCAGTAAAAACTTAAGGGTAACCGTCCATTGATTTATGAAGCTACTTCAAGTACTTTTGGAGAGAATCAGCATTACAGTCTTTTATCTTTCGCAAGGTGATGGAGAATTTCATTAGCCTTTTAAGACTGGTCATACATTGATTCATGATGCTATTTTAAGTAATTCTTTAGGAAAGTGTTTTGACAAAGATGATGTGGCATTTGAATTGGTTTGAGAATGACTTCTGGTGTCCATGACGTGGGAAGACAGTTCTTTCATTGTTGTTAGACCTTCTGGAAATAAGTATCTTTTGCTGATAGCAGAAACAATGCCATAACTGATTTTTTCTTTTATTTTTTTTTAAATTTTTATGGGAAACTGCTTCATGCAAAGAAGAACCTAACACCTGCAGATAAGTTATTTTTCAATGTTTCATAGCATAAATTGCTGTTAAAAGCGAGAGATTGGAAAAATTTTCAAAGGTTCTTATGTTTAACATAACGTTTCAGTGGCTTCAATTTTTAATATTTGAACTCAGAATGGGTTTACAAGGAGCATGCTCTGAGTATCAAAGTGTTTAGGTAGAGCAAACCGGTTTTTTCAACTGGATAACTTAGTACCCTTCACTAACTGTAAATCAAAGCTGCTATCACTTTCTTTTGAGGCTTTGCCAGGTAATTTTGGTTTTCTCCGGCAACATAAATTTTTGATTGAGGTTCCACTTTTTATATTCTCTGATATGTATTTGGCGTGAGACCATTTCATGTCCCAATCGTGGAGGAAGCATCAGAAAATAGTATAGATAAATTTATAGCAAAATAATAGGTGAAATATTTTAATGTCCATGGTTTTTCTTGATGAAGGATTTTCCTCCGGCATCCTTGTATTGTGGCATTTGATTTAGATGTGTTTCAGAACTTTATGTCGAATGCCTCCTGTCCTGATTAACTTTGCTTTTACAAAATCAATAACTTGGCACATAAGACAGGGTCTATCGTCTATCTTCTTTAATTCCCTTATTAGCTAGATCCTGCTTTGTTGTTTCTATCGAATTGCAAATTTTATGCTGCTTTAGTAGTAACTTTGTCATATGGCTGCTTTTGGGCTTTTTACTGCCATTCCCTTACTTATTCTTTTTTTTTTCCCCTTTTCCTCGAGCTTCTCATGTTCTGTCCTGCAGGTTACTGTCAGTGAAACTTTTTACCACTGCAGGAAGCAAATGCACTAAATCTAAGTTATCTAAACTTTATGGCAGGAGTTTGTGCATCTTCGGTAAGAGTCCGAGATCGGAGAAATGGACTCCAATTTGAACAATTAATAATGCTTCCGCTATTTGTAAATTCTAGTTCTCTAACTCTTCTCTTCAATAATTTTCTTCATACTTCTGTAATCTAGATCAGCAACTAGCTGTGGCTGGGATAAGTTTTATGCTTTGTATATTTGTATTAGAAATTTCAGTTGGTCTTCTACTTTTGAATTCTCTTGAGAAGTTTCCATACAGTGAAATCTTAATTGTGCAGTCAATGTGAGCAGATTTTTTCTTTCAACCATGGACTTCCATGGAATAGCTTAGCTTGTGGCTTCAACTGTTCTTTTCAGGTTCATTACCCATTTAATTTTTTGTACATTTTTATTGCTCAAATATTTGTTTCAATCTTAGAACTATAAATTAAGATATAAAACCTTGTAGTTTGATATAGGAAATTATTCTAGTATTGAATCATTATAGATCCAGTTGTGTAAACATCTTTTTGTTGCAAAAAAGAACATGAATCATCCCTCCATGAATGATCTGGAAACGTGAGAAACAAACTCTTAATGACTAATTAATGATCATCGGGAGCCATACTAATCTCCTAAACATTTATTGTGACCCAACGCTAAACATATGTTGAATAAATCCCCATTCAGACCGTGATCAAGACACGTTTGTGATTACAACCCCTTAAAAAAACTTGATAAATGGTCTCCTCATGGAAGATGCTGCAGTATAAGGCATGCCACTGACTGGAGAAGGTGCCATGCCTGGAGATGGAGCAGGAGCATCATATTCCACAGCTACAGGATAAGGCATACTGCTTAGTGGAGATGGTGCAATGCTCGGAGATGGAGCAGGGGTGCTGTATTCCTCGGTTTCGTGAAGTTGGTGGCCAATCTGCACATAAGGTTCCATGCCCGGGGTTTCAGGAAGGTCTTGCCCATAAGGTGCCATGCCTGGAGATGGGGCAGGGGTGTAATATTCCTCAGTTTCCCAAGGTTCTTGGCCAATTTGCACGTAAGGAGTCCCACTTTGTGTGTGGAGAAGGTGCCATGCCTGGAGATGGGACAGGGGTGTTGCATTCCTTAGCTTCCGAAAGTTCTTGCCAATCCGCACATAAGGTGATCCGATTTGTGGAGAAGGTGGCATGCCCGGAGATGGAGCAGGGGTGTCACATTCCTCAGTTTCAGGAAGGTCTTGGCCAATTTGCCTGTAAGGTGCCATGCCCGGAGCTGGAGCTGGAGCTGGAGTATAAGATTGCACGGTTATAGCAAGTTTTTGGCCAGCCTTACAGTGATTGCCTACTCCGCAAATATACCATATATTTCCTGGTATTAATAATGTAATTGTATCATTTCCAGAAGTCAAAGCCTGGTCTAGTGGCGGAACAGTGCAGTTCTGGAAGGCAGTTCCGTTTACTTTAAACACGTTATGAGCTCCCGAAGGATAACGGAAAACTACAACATTCGACCACAATGTGTACTTAGTTAGGAAATAGCTGCAGTCAATTTTTAATCAATTTTACACACAAAATAAGCATTGTGTGAGTTATCGGATATCATCAAAAGAGAAGTTATGAGATGGTCTAGCATACAAAATGTGGAAGGAAAATGAATGAAAAAATTAATATACTGCCGTATTGAAAGTGATGTCAAAGGAGAAAAGAAAAAGAAGATGGTTATGGATGATAATTATACCCAGTTTGTCTCCAACTTGAAAATGCTTGCCATGAGCCCAAGCTTGGTAATCAAAGCCAAGAGTCCAGCCTGAGTCATCCCCCACTATGTATTCTGTTGCCAAGGTTGCGAGAGGAACAATGGCAAGAACCACAAATATCAGAAACGCAGAGTGAAAAGCCATTAGATTGTTGCTTCTAGTGAATAGCAGCTCTAATGGTTTGAATTAGGAGAGAGTGTTGCAAATACTTTTATGGGGAACTTCCGAGAGGCAATGTACTAACGGCCAAGGACGGCATTTGGGCTTAACGATGGGATTTGCATTGTCATGTCAACAGAATTTGGAGATAATTTCAATACAAATATATATATTTATATATACACAATAGCCGCTTTCAGTATTTGCTAGCAGTTCTTGCTTTTCAATCTTGCTTTTCAATCTTGCATGCTCCTTCGTATTCAGCCGAATACTATGAAAACTAATATGCTGCGTTAAATTTGATACGCAGGAATACATATTGTTCTATAATTATAAAATAATTTTTTTACATTTTTTTCATTTAATCAGATAGTACGTATACATGCATATCAAATTGGCACATTAAATCACTTATGCATGCAGTAATACACGCCAAATCTTCGTTAGCTATAGTTTTTTTTTTTTTTTTTGAAAATAATTAAACATAGTTGGACCCGGACTTGACATGTTGGTTCACTAGAGGTAATTAAAAACCATTATTTTTCGACTCTTCACTCTTTAGCATACAACTTGATTTATTTAAACATACTAACTGATTAATAAAAATTAAATATTATTGAATTTATAATTAATTATAGCTATTATAATGATGTATATTTCATGCAAGAGATATGAATTAAATTTGAAATTACATTTAAGAAAATCTGCCACTCAAACCAGCAATAGGTGGTAAAGACCATTATTAATCAGTAGGTATAGACTTTTCTTCTATTTAGTATATGAAATTAATAATTTTCTTCATGTTGACTCCTTAATTGAGGGTTAAGAAATTTTAAGATAGAAAATCAATTAAGTCATGTAGGTTAGTATTAGAAAAAATGCTTACTGAAAAGAATAAAATAAATAAATAGAAGGATTAATTACAAATTTACAGATGAATTTTCATTTACTTTTCAATTTAATTTTAGTGATGCTTCAAATTAGAACCTCAAAAATTCCATCCGAAATTAATGGTGAGTTCCAAATGGAATTTTTGACAGAAATTTTTTTGTTTCGAAAACTAAAATAGAAAAATTAGTGAAATGTTGGGATTTGCCAAATTCAAAATGCAGTGATAATCCGTCATGCAAAATAATAATAATAACAATAACAATTAATGTTCATTGGAAGAATTTGAAAGACATACTACTACCAATTCAAGATCCCTCATATTAATTGAAATCAATAGTTCCATTCCACCCAAAATTAAATGGGCATATAATAGAATTAAGAATTTATAATCATATATAGTGTGGGTGGCTTCTTCTTGGATCCTCTACAACCTATTATTATGAACTTCGTTTCATGACAAGACACCAAAAAGAACTCTGCTTCGATTGATCATCTACATCCTGTCCAATCCAAATCGCAATACCATTTACAATACAAGCTAAGCTGGGAATCACCAAACAAGATAAACAGAATGTAGCTGTCTCATCTTACAAAAATTGCCCTACATGAACACAAAATATCTCTCAACTAAATCGGTAACTAATCATGTGGAAGAACCCTTACAACTTGCTTTCAGATCAATCTTGCTAACTAAGTAGTTACAACTTCCGTAGATCTATCTTCTAAAGCTAATTTTTCTTGACACTTGCCCAGCTCACCACCGCATGATGAATCCAATTCCGACTTCTGTGCAGGTAAATGCTGATTCGTTGGAAAAAGGAGATAGAACTCAAGCAGAGGCAAAATTTCATGCTTCAGGGACAATGTAATCAATTATCAAGAACTTTCCTGAGAATCTTTGATGGTAGTTTCCTTTTTCTGTGATTTCATCTCTTGTGTAGTTTGCTGACCTTCTGAGCTAGAACCAGATGGATGCACGCCACAATCACTGGTAAGCCCACTGTAACCGCTGCTGCCATATTCCTGGGTCTCTAGCGCCATCTTCCTAAATTTCTTCAAGTCTTCCTTGTATTGTGTAGAATTATAGTCTAAGCTTCCATAAGAACTAAACACTGTGCTATGGCCCGGTGTGACGCCTTCACTTAGATCATCTAGAGACAAATTTCCTTCCAAAGCTCGAACAATCTGATTTTCAGAGAAATGGTAGAAGGGTCATATGTGAGCAATGAGTTTCAATCTCTTGAGGTTAAAGATGAATAGCTATTAGTCATTTCCATTATATAACAATGATCTAGAACATGAAGAAATGGTCTTCAAATGCTTCTCCAAACAAAGCCTTTGAAGAAAAGTAGTTAACTAGTTGGTGGAAGTTATACTTGCAAGGGCCAGAGCCATTCAATCTAGATATCAACTTTTAAGAGAAGGGAACTAATCAAGAATTAAAACAGAATATTTAGCACTCATGAGATCACCTGGCTCATTTGTGGCCTAAGTCGGCCTGAATGACGTATACAAGCTGCCGCACAAGCAAGCATTCGAGTCAATTCACTAGAGTCATAGTCCTCCTGCAATTTTGGATCAACAAGAGGACCATAGATGCCTTCTTCCAAAGCTTGTTTGAGCAAAGGCCTAGCCTGAAATTCATAAAACAATTGTTAATTCCCATGGCAAACAAGCTTTAATTTTTCACCATCATAAAATTTTTCTCTCTGCAAATCCTGGAGAAAAGATAGTTGGCATAAGATTTGGGTAAAAATATACAAAATTAAAATAAATTAAAGCAAAATACACTCAGAAAATATATGAACTTTCCCGCTAGCAGTTTCCTACCACCCTAGCTAATTGCTACTACTAACCATGTTGCCACTTGCCATTTCAACAGTTATCACCATATGCATCTAGCATATTGGCATCAGCATATACATACAAGTAATGAATCACCAGAACAGATAAGCTCAGCATAGAAATTGATACTTGTAAATCAAAAATTAGGTTGTTATCAAATAAAAAATATGAAGTATCTACAGCAACATGCTCAGTGGTGAAGCAATAATATACTATTGAGTCACATTGAACTGTTATGGATTAGTTCTGCTGAAAGAATAATTACCCAATCAACTATGCTATCATCAAAAAAGGACTGAGTTCTATCAACTGGTCTGCATCCAGTAATCAACTCCAGAAGCACAACACCGAAGGAAAAGACATCTGACTTTTCTGTGAGCTTTCCACTAGAGGCATACTCTGGAGCCATATAGCTGTAGTTGGTAAAAGGGCAAAAAAAATTCCTGAGAACATACAATTGAGAGGAAAGAGAAGTGCAAGCTATAAGTTACTTGGACTTTCAGCAATTAACAAAAGAAAAGCCATACCCAAAAGTTCCCATCACTCGAGTGGAGACATGAGTATCAGTATCCATCAAATACTTCGCAAGTCCGAAATCAGCAACCTGAACAAAAAGGATTTGGTTTCAAAAGCATTCTATAATTTCTCATCAAAGAGAACCAAAATCATCAAAGTTAACTCATAGATCCATATGGCAGGTGAAAGGAGATGATGCATTATAGAGAACATTATAAAGGATATATGTTCTTTTCTTTTTAATGTATCCCACCCTTAAAGGATAAGGATGCACATTTGGTACTCAATTTGTGTCCTGACATTTCATATCATTATTTTTTAATTTAGTGAAAAAATTACAAGGGAAGAAATCATATGTGCTGTACACTTTGCTACAATAGATGTATAAAAAGCTCAAATGATTTTGAGAAATACAGACAACACATTTCTCGTTGGGATGGGAGAGGTTGGTGACAAATCAAGATTTTGTTTTCAACAATATGCAAGATTCAACTTCAAGATCATTTAGTGGATATAGAATAGAATCCCAACATATTAAGGGTTTATCAAGCTGAGGCTCTTTTCTATCTGCTCCATACCTTGGCTTCAAAGCTGTCATCCAAAAGAATATTGGCTGCTTTGATATCTCTGTGTATAATCTTGGGATGACCTGAAAATTCATGTAAAGAAAGAAGCTAAGAGATCCTGAGATACCAATAAATTAAACCCAACAACTGACTAAGATCTATTAACCGAATATAGCATGTTAAATATACTCACAGTCTTCATGCAGATAAGCCAAGCCTTTGGCTGAGCCTAAGGCAATTTTCATTCTGGTTGACCAGTTCATAGTTGGTCTATCCTTTCCTGTGAGGCCATTCAACTTTGGTAAGACAATAATATCACCTATGCATCTAGAAATATAGTCAAATACACGCAACAGAAGTTGTAGAATCATCTGATTCTGAATCTTATTTTAAATCTGAGATTCCTGCAATAGGGACTCCCATATCTGCAGATCACTACTTAAGCCATGGGCACAAGAGGTAAGTCCAGAATATAGTAATCGCCCACTTTGCTACTCTCGCCAATTAAATTTGATCAATCCCCCTGAACAAATTTCCCAAATACTTGGAAGCAGAGCAAATTCTATCAACAAATTCCTACTAACCATTCATATAATGAGAACCTGTCCTTGCTAACTCTGAACTCACAACAAGGAAATTTATTGTGGAGAAGACTCACCATGTAAATGGAATTCCAAGGTGTTGTTTGGGACAAATTCATAAATAAGCATCCTCTGAACTCCAGTAATGCAGTATCCAAACAGTGAAACAAGATGTCGATGATGGATGCGACTAATGATATCAATTTCTGCCTGAAATTCACGTTCTCCCTGTCCACTCCCAGCTTTGAGTTGCTTAATTGCAACCACTCTTCCGTCACGGAGGACTCCTTTATGGACATAACCAAATCCACCCTGACCTATAAGGTTTGCATCAGAGAAACCATCACTTGCTGCTGCTAATTCTTTGTAGGTAAAGGTACCCTGTGAAAATCCAAGAATGCCAGGGGATGGTGATGCCAATGGCTTCTCAGGACCTGAGCTGCTACTTGTTGAAGGAGGTTCATGGGAAACAGGAGCAAGCACAGGAGAATGATAGAGTGGTGAGATTCCAGGGGGAGGCATGGGTTTTGGCAGTGATGCTGCGTTGTTTTCTCTAGGTGGATGGTTGTTCTGCTGCCAAAGCTGAGGCCTGCCAGTGGCATATTCATCTGCAGAAATGAAAAGATCATGGAAACAGAAAATAATTATTACACATGAACCAATCAAACAACAAAAAGCAGCAAAAACACAAACTCATAATAATAATGTTGAAAAGGACTGACAAAAGAGGAAACCAAAGGATATCATCCAGAGAAACGAATTTCAAAAAGAAGAAAATAAACATGAACAAGGAGATGTAACAGAGGTATTACGAGACTGAAACAACTTCCAACAGACTGTTCCACAATAGAATTATAAAGCACGATAATTAAAAGCTGGCATGAAGTCGAAACTTCAAGGTCAACATACACGTTCCAAACTGCAAATTGATGTTCATTGTTCCAACAATCTGAACTTTCACCCCCTACGCATTTCTCTCCACTAATGGACATGTATAAAGGTCAATACGTCAGCATTTAGCCCATTGATCAATTTGTGACCAGAAAAGCACCCGCAAAAGATCACAAGAAAGAACGCATTTATCAGCACATAAATTTCACGTTAAAATAAAACTTATAAGAACAAAGACCATCACTTCAGAATTTCAAAGCAAGCCCGACCCAGGAAACAAAATGCAGCAATAAACAACAATATCTGACGCTTGATAAAAACACAAAAAAACAAGCCGGAATCGACGACCTCAAATGCGTAGAATTGAAAAGAGACCCATAAATTGCTAGCAAACAAAACGCTAAAGAACAAAGTCAAAAGAGAGTATGATTAATAACTAAAGAAACAATATAAAATTAATTTTTTTTGAAAGATAAGGATGGTTCTTGTATGGCATGAATTCTATTTGTTAAAAAAAATGCAGCAAAGTGCACAAATAAACCTTTAGGTCCTTGAGAAGGAGGACCTCCAAGGCGACTCTCTGCTTCTTTTCTCTTCTTCCTCCTATAGCAGAAGACAAAAATACCCACGCCAATCAGCACAATTATTGCTCCCACTGCAATTCCCACTATCAGCCCCGCCAAAGCTCCCGGAGGCAGCCCACCTGATGGAGGAAGCGGCGGAGATAGTGAAACTGTAGGCGTCGAGCTATTTGGAGAAAGCGAGGCTGGCTGAGGAGGAGAAACACTTGAGTTGGTCTCGGATAGCGGAGGCGGAGAAACAGTTGAGTTGGTATCGAGTGGCGGAGGCGAAGCAGTCGAATTGGTCGGAGGTGAAATAGGAACAATTGGAGAGGCTTCCGGGGCCGGTGACGACATCGCCGGAAGGAGATTTATGATTTTGTTTGCTAAGCTAAGAAAAAGGAAAAGAAATAGAAATTTTCCATTTTTTCCACATGGGTAGATGGAAGTAGAGGATCAGATCAGAGAATACTGTCGTCTAGTGGGTCCTGCTACGATCGTACGGCGTCGTTTTTGCGCGTCTTACCCTCTTGTCTTAATCGTTGCAGCTTCCCATTCCAAATTCGAAATTTATTCTTTTAGGCTGGTAAAGGATGTCAGTTAAAGTAGTTTTTTAACTAGCTTTTTCAGCTGTTTTCTATTTCATTATGATTATTTTTTGGGATTTTTGTTATTTAAATTTTTGATCTTAGGAAGGAAACACTAACAGTAATTATGCTAATATTCTTTCCATTTGGGAAACCATTATTTCTATAATTTGAAAATTTAATATCCTCATTTAGGAAAAAAAAAAGAAATTAAATTATAGGCCTAGCAGAGCAGTTGGAGGTGGGTCCCACATTAGTTGAACGCTGAACTTAATTAATTAGCTTCACAAACTACGAAACTTAACGCGCTAAATAAATACATCACTTTCATAATTCCATATTCATATAGACATCAGACGCGTCTACTCCTCCTAAATTGTGTAGTTTTATGATTTTAAACAATACTTACTGTTCCTTCCGTACTATAATAACAGCTACACTTTTACTTTCACATACTTTAAGAAAATTAATCTTTACATATCATTTATCAATTATATTTTTTATTTATGTTATGTTAAACCTGATTTTAAACACATATTATAAGGTATTTAGTATTGTAAAAGTTTAAAAATAAAAAATTGAAGAGAGAGCAATATCCTAATATGAAAGGGTCTTAACAGATTAATTAGGATTTCTGTTCCTAAGATCGTGAGTTTATAGTTTTATGATCTTATGTTGATAGTTTATGAGTACCTTTTTTTTTTGTCAAATATCCTATTATATACTAACATTTGTTTTAAAATAAAAATATTTTAAGTGTCTACATTTTAAACATTTTACTGTGCAAAAATAAAATTTAGAAGTTTTTATTGAATATCTTTCGTGATCTCTTCTAAATATATCTAGCAGTGAACTGGGATATTGAAATATTAAAGTTTGTAACATTTTTTTTTTCCTTTTAACAAACTGATCTGTAGATATGGGGAATAAATATGAGAAATATTTTAAGAGAAGTATTTTTATATTTTTTAAGTGATAATTTAATACGTTAAATATACGGAGCCGGTAGATGAAAAAGGGAAAATGATTAAACAATTTATATTTGCTAGCATATGATACGTTGGATACATCAAATCAATTTCGCTTTTCCTTAAAAAAGAAAATCCATAGGCAAAGTGAAAAAATTTCACTGATGAAACATATATACATGATAGGACGGGATCATTATATATAGTTTTTTTCCTGAAGATGTAATTAATGAATCAATCGAATTGAAATTGAGGAGGAATGCTCTATGTTTCTGGGCTTCCCTGAGGAGGTGATATATATGGTGCACTATCATACATATATTTGCTGTCATTGATAGTCCATATTTTCTTCGAAGGTATATTTCCTTGTAGTGCTTCCACTATCTGCATTAATTAATATGCAGACATAGCAATGTTAATTACAAAATTACGTGATGGATTATTAAGCTCAAAAAGGTTTCTTTTTATTATTTTTGTTCCTCAAATTAGGGATTTTCAAATTTGATACATATACTGGATCTTAAAAATATACTACTAAAAAACATAATTAATTTCATCCATAATAACTAAATTTATGTCTAATAGCGCAAAAATAACAAAATAATTTTTTGTATCGAAATTGTTAGCGAACTTAATATTATTTTACACAAAAGTCATCATGATCAATTTTCGATGAAAACCAATGCCAACATACTGACATAGCATGCCGTATATGCACAAACAAGTTGACATGGAACGTGCGCACAAATAGCTGACATCAGCTGATAACATAGCACGCCGCGTTTGTACAAATAGCTAACATCAGCTGATAACGTGACAAGCCACTTGTGCACAAGTAAATGACATGGTATGCCACATTAGCATTTCAACGATAATTTTCACCAAAAATCGGTCATCAAAATTTTTATGCAAAATAATACAAATTTCAGTTATAATTTCGATACAAAAAATTATTTAATTACTTTTGCATTATTAGTTGTAAGTTTAGTAATCATGAATAATATTAACCCTTAGAAAACATGCTTATTATACAAAGCCAGATATTATGAGATAATATATATTGAATGTATATCTATAAAAAGGATGCACACAGGCATATATATCTTAAACAGAAAAATAGCACATACTATTATTTCCAACGCTAATAAGCGATGACATAAGATTGATTATAATATGTCCAATTGCAATATTTTAGGTCGACTTCCCTAGCAGAAAAAGAGCTGGAAAAATAAATAATATTTCTGAATTTACCTGACTCATAGTTGGACGGTCAGCTGCAGGTTTATAAACACAAGCAGTAGCACAATGAATCATTCGACCCAATTCCTTTTGATTTATATCCTTTTTCTTCAATTTGGGATCAGCAATTTCTTTATATTTGCCACTTTTCAGAACTTTTTTAATGCGAGGCACTAGCTGAATTTTGAAAAACACAAAGTATTTGTTATTTTCAGAAAAATAATCAATCTCCAATTTATAATTATAATTATTTGGATATTTAGAAACAGATAAAATAAAAAATTATAATACGAAAAAAAGGAATGGGTATACCCAAACAGCTAGGTTATGGTGTATATGATCCTCCACGAAAACAGCTTTCTTCCCAGTGATCAACTCCAAAAGCACAATACCAAAAGAGAAGACATCCCACTTAGCAGTAAGCTTTCTACAATTTTCTTCGTTAACTTCTGGAGGCAAATAACTGCATGAAAAGGGGGATAATAAAATGAATTACTCGTAATCAACAACCAACCACGCTCAATCACCTAATAAATATATTTTACCCGTAGGTTCCCCCGGGGTTAGTGGAAACATGAGTCGCAGAATATGAAATATCTCTAGATAGTCCAAAGTCTCCAATCTGAAACAAAAACCGCAATGAGTTTTTTTTTTTCGAAACTAAGGGTGATCAGCATGGACAGGGTCTGGTTGAAAATTCTAAAATACAGAATAAATATAATAATTTATTTTTAAAAATATTTAATCCAAATAATATGATAGTTAAATTAATAGTACTATTTCTTTTTAAATTTTTCGTTTAAACAATTATAAACTAATAATTACAAATCAAATTACTTGAAATAACAAAGTATATTATTAAGTTAAAAAATGAAAAATGAAAAATGAAAAAAATCTGGTAATTTGGATTGAAAATTAAATTCAAGAGTCGCCTCTATTTTAAACAATCAAAGAAGAGGCATCACATACAGTGGTAAAAGAAGAAAAATTTTCCTTTCAACTATGGTATAATCAATAGAATATACTAAAAGAATATACTGATGTTTCTTTACCAAATACTACCTTTGGGTTCAAAGCGCATTAAAAACAAAAAAACAGGCAAACCTTTGCTTCCAAGCTGTCATCAAGAAGAATGTTGTCGGCCTTAATATCGCGATGAACGATACTGGGATTACCTGCACACGCATATCACAAACGACCATGAAATTTTGAGAAATCAATACCTTAAACCTGGAAATAAAGAGAAACAATTTGGTCTAGTCTTGAAAGTGAACAATTAACTCACAGCGTTGGTGCAAATATTCTAATCCTTTCGCAGAGCCTATGGCAATTTTTTTTCTGTTTGACCAACTGAGAATCGGTGCTCTGTCCCCTGCAAAATTACATTCCTTCTTTTAGGAAGCAATAAAAAAGAAAAAGAAAACAAAGGAAAAGATAAAGAAAAGACGCACCATGTAGATGATATCCGAGGGACTTGTTTGACACATATTCATAAACAATCAATCTGTTGTATTCGTCAGCGCAAAATCCAACTACCTTCACAAGGTATTTGTGATGGACGCGGCCAATGGTCGAAATTTCAGCTCGATATTGCTTTTCTTTTTCCTTCCCCTGGTCTTCAGCTCGATATTTAAGCTTTTTAATTGCCACCACTTCACCATTTTCAAAAGTCCCCTTATAAACTTCGCCACAACCACCACGGCCAAGTAGATAGGAATTGGTGAAACCACCAGTAGATTTAGCTAATTCTTCATATGTATAGGATCTGAGCTCAGGAAGTTCAATAGGTGCGGCCGCTTCAACGTCCTCATCTAGCTCAAGTAAGGAAATGAAATTAGCAGCCTAGATCAATATAGTAGCATATCAATATATACATATAGCTTGAAGAAGCACACCTTGACGTTTGTAAGGTTTCTTGACTTTCTTGATCACGTAAACGACGGAAAAGCAACAAGAGAACAGGCATAGAGGAATTCCCACCGCCATGAGCACCACTCCGAAAGTCGGGATTGCCATGGCCGCCGGCGAGGAGGTTTGCTGCAGTAGTAGGTGAGAATAAAAGCGAGTGGTTTTAGCGAATAATCGTATTATATTGGCAAAAGCAACCCATGAAACTGCAGTCTAGAGTCAACTAATAACTTATTACATTAGCTGGCATCCAAATAGCATCCACCTATCCAAGGTTACTTAAGGAGGGAAAGAAAAAAAGAATCTGCAGAGTAAAAGCTAATAAACAATTACTTTTTAAAAACTCAGATAAAGAAAAAGCATGACTGTGAGAAGGAAAAGTCAGAAATTCACTTGTTTATTGGGCCATTGCCCTCCGACTTGTTTCACGCGGCTCATCATTTATCTATTGAATAGATGCTATTAAAATATATACGCTATTGTATCATTTTCGAGAGAATATGTGTTATTATATGTTAAAATATAAAAATTTAATTAAAAATTTATTTCATGAAAAGATGTAATGGAAAAATTTTAAAATTTCAGAACGCTGGAAATAAAATTTACCACTAAATAACATTATATGTGATGGAAAAATGACAACTTATTGCAAGCTACGAAAATAATTGTACGGATATATCGAATGGTGCATATTCTAGTTGAATATCCATACGGTATAATAGGCATTTTATTTCATTAATTTAGATAAAATAATTATTTTAGCTGGCATCAAATGTCGGAGTTTTTTTCGTATGCGTGCTGTAACGATAGATGCAATATATATGCACCGCCTAATTGTCAGCCATTTGGTAAAAATATTAGACCGAATGTTTCTCTTTCCAGTTTCCATCACTTAAAATCGAAAAAGCTACCATTCAAAACATTAAAAATGGCACACATTTTGTTCCTAATAATGGGACTGACATTAAATCTCTATATTTTTTCATATCATTGAGATTTTGTCCAATGTAGATGCAAAAATTGATTTGTCCAATTTGGATGTAATTGGCAAAATTGATGCCCGAATTTTTAATTTTCAATGAAGTAAAAAAAAATGTGTTGAAATAGATATATTATGCTGTAATCACTGTAAAATTGCTTACCATAAAAGAAGTCATTTAACCAATATTCACTAAACTTATACCAATATTAATATTATTAAAATCTGAACAGATCAAGAATCGAAGAGCTAAAGAAATTGTGGTTCAACTAAGTTTTTTAAATAATATTATTTTTAAAATTTTATATAAATATTATGAAAATATCGCTATATAAAAAAATATTTTAAAAATACATTCATCATCAAACATTAATCATAAGATAATATTTTTAAATCATTAAACATTTATAACAAAAATTTAAAATAAATATAGTAAAAAATTGTAAATATTCAAAAAATTCATCAAATATAAATCATAATTTTTATTTTATTCATAAAAATTTTATCAAAATTGCATAAATTTTGATTATTTTATATTTATATTTATATTTTTTCTCCAGCAAAAAATAATATTATATTGATATTTTAGATAAAAACTAGTTTTATGGTTCAAACTAGTTTTTTCTGGTTGAACTCGATTTTTAGCCAGTTCATATTTGTTTCACATGTTCAAACGATTTTAATCGGTTCACACCCGTTTTCACTTGTTCAATCGATTTTAATCAGTTCATAACAGTTCCTACAAGTTTTATGTATTACACTGACTGGCCATTCCAGTCCAATTTTAATATCATTAGCCTATTCTATGCAAAAGTAATAAAAGAAAAATGTCTTTTACAATAATTATTGAACTAGGGGTACCGGGCAAAGTTTGATTAAAATCGAGAAATCAAAATAAACCAACCGATTTTTTAATTTATTTATTTTTTTATTTTTCAGTTTGATTTTAGTTTGTAAATTTCAGCAGGTTCAATTTTTAAAGGTAAACTTCCAAATAACCAAACTAACCTAAGATGTTACTAAACTACAACGTTTTATATAATCCTTTGCACACTACAAGAAAAATCCTAATTCCTGACGGAAAAAATTTTTTCATAGGGAAAATTATCGGAAAATTGTGTATTGCGACGGAATAAAAAATCTGTCGTAAATAATGGAGAAAATTTTTTCAGCCAAACTTTGCTGATGGAATTTAGTGACGGAATAAAAAAATTCATCGCTAAATTGGCATCAATTTTTCGCGGCTGAAATAGATAACGGATATTCCGTTAGTAATTTACTTATGAAAATATTTTTCGTTGGCATTTTTTCTACGGAAATATGATTCTGTCGGTAAATTACCGAAGAAAATATTTTTCGCCGGTATTTTTTCTATGAAAATATGATTCTGTATTTTTCATCGGTATTTTTTTACGAAAATATGATTCCGTCAGTAAATTACCTACTAAAATATTTTTCATCGATAATTTTCCTACGAAAATATGATTTCATCAGTAAATTACCTACGGAATCATGTTTTTTATCGGTAAATTCCCTAAATTACCTACGAAATCATGTTTTCTATCGGTAAATTCCCTAAATTACCTACGGAATCATGTATTAAAATATGGAGGTGATTGGGTAATTTCACCTCCATATTTTAAGATCGCTTTTATGGATTATCATATTCATCTTCAATAGTATCCTAACAATTCATATCTTAATATTGAATAAAGTGCCTCATGACAAAATTCCAGAAATGATAATTTTCATCGCCGAACAGTGAAGGACGATGGACAAAATGATCCTTTTTGAATGGAGTAGCAATTGTAGAACTACTGGATTCGATCATTTGTATAATCACTCAAGGGTTTTAAACTTTTGTTGTATCACATTTAGAAACTCTGTTAAATTTATTTGTATGCAGCGTGCAAAAAAATATACTCATAGTTTTAGAATTTAGCTGCATTTTTCTCTTTTCAGCTTCTGTAAATTCTTTTCTAATTTTTAAAACCGTAGCAGAATCTGATGCACCTTCTTCACTGGATCTCTTTTGTGGATGGTCATATCCATCTTCAATAATATCCCAACAATCCATATCTTAAGATTGAATAAAGTACCTTATGACAACCTTCCAGAAAGGATAATTTTCACTACTGAACATTGAAGGACGATGGATAAAATAATCCTCTTTGAATGGAGTAGCAATTATAGAACTACTTGATTCGGCCATTTATATGATCATTCAAGGGTGTTAAACTATAGAGAATAAAGAACCGTTCTGATACCAATGTAGATCCCGAAAGACACTCAAGGGGGGTAAATTGGGTATCTCAAAATTTTCTGGTCAAATTTCTAAAGCAACATAATTATATGCAAGTGTAGATTTTTGATAGATTTTCTAACAAAAAAATGCAAAAAAATAATAATAATAATAATAGATTTTGTAAGTTCTTTTCTCAAATTAAAATTTTTAAATTAATTCTGAAAATGTGTGTATACAATATGTTGTGAATTTTTCAAAAATTTATTTTACAGAATTTTGAAAACATAAATTTTCAAAATGTATGACAGAATAGTAGAATATTATAGAAAATAGAGCAGAAAAGCAGAGCACGCATAAAATTTATAGTGGTTCGGCCATAATACCTACATCCACTCCTCAAGAATCACTCTTGAGCTTTTCTCTTAACTTCTAACTCTTTTAAGGGCAAGAGTCAAAGTCAATATACAAATCTCTGTATTTGCCTACAATCTTTTTTTCAAAGTAAAAGATTTAAACACTTATTAGAATTTCGTCCTTAGATTTTAACCAATCCAAACTCATAATCTTTCAAAATAATAATTTCTTACAATTAATTACAATAAAAGCTATAACCAAATTGAGGAGAGTATGTAATGATGAAGTGCAAAAGATGGAAAGTGATGATGTGGACGAGTTGGGAAGCTGTATTTTGCACTAAAACAGCTTGCTATTTTAGTGGAAATGGGCTTGCTATTTTCATGTCAAGCACGGACGAATCGGATTGCAGTGCATTCTATTTTGGGCAGAATTTTATTTTAGGCAAGGTTTAAAAATTGGTTTATTTTGGTATATCTTATTTTAGGAAGTGTTTCATTTTGGCAGTATTCTATTTTGGGTAGGACTCTCATGTTCACATTGTTTTGTTTTCTTTCATATATTTTGTTTTCGTTTTTCGAATGTAATTCAAACTTTGATTTGAAGTAACTATTACAGTTTCTTTGGAGAGTATTTCCGCTGCGTCAAGTGAGATTTAAAGTAGTAAGCTTTTCTCTTAAGAGGTAGAAAATCTTTCCAATATGTTATTTCTCATTTTAATTGGACTTACAACATGTATTTATACTCAAAAACTTAGTTTTAAGTGTAGAAACTCAAAATAGCCATTTATGACCGTTGAAGTGCAAAATAGATAATTCTGGATCTAACTAGTTGTTATTTTGTCCTTTAGTGTCAGGTAGATTTTGATCAGAAATATATCTAAATTTTTAATCCAATTTCTAATGACACAAATTTTCGATGAACCATTTTCTAAAACATTTTCTGAAAAAAAAACTAATTTTAAGTAAAAACAAAATTTATAACTTCAAAACATTTTTATGCAATTTTAAGACTTAGAATATGCATGTATGAGAGATAAATTATGACTCAATTTGATCTTACAATTTAATATCTTAAATTTCTATATACTAAGATATTTTTCAACTTGATCTTCACAAATCTTTTACAATCTTCACTTTTGATATATATATCAGAAAGATGTATAGAATTTTCTGCGAAAATAGTTTAGAATAGAATTTTATAATAGAGTTTATTTAAATTTTGATTATTTCCAAAATGTGGATATGGCCTTGAGCCAACAAGTAGTAATGGTTTGCCGATCAGAATTATAAGGTTTTGAATGTTAGACTCATTTCAGATTTTATATTTACATATATATTAATTGGGTACGAAATTTTAGGTCATTTTTATTGTAGAAAAAACAAAATGTTATACAGAAGCCATGTAAGGGTGAAATTTCAAAATTTATTAATTGGTGAATAAGAGATTATATGTTATTTTCATTAAGGGTGGGTGGTGAGTCTTGTAGTGGGGTACCAAAAACATTAATATCCATCCGCTGGTTGTTAAAATTTGGACATTTGTGGCTTAAGGCTCCCATAATTGACTGCCCAGGTTTGTGAATGTCTTGCAAGGATATCCAAACGGATAAATCTTAATGTACCGATTTAGAACAATAAGTTTAATGTACTAGATTGGAAAAATTAGCCAGACTTGAGTAACCTATTTATGTCCAGTCATTGTTTATTTGAGCCAATTAAAAGTTTAAGAGTTATTTCCTTATTTTAAGTATTTTTTTTTATTGTTCTTTCTTACATCTTAATGAATATATATATTATCTACCCACCTTGTAAATACTTTTTAAAATCTCTTTTACATTATCAAATTTTAACGATAGCGACTATAATTAATTAATAAACAAAGACCCGATGAAAAGATGGTCCATTGAACCTTTCTTTCTTGGAAAATACTTGCCTATTTTTATTTATTTATTTATTTTGTTTGGGTATTTATTTATTTATTTTTGTTTGGAATGAAATATCTTTTCTAGAAAAATTGTCAGGATGATGCGCATCAATTTCTTTGGTGTGTGGACTTCTTTCTTTCTTAAATGTGTGCATGAGTTTTTTTAATAAGAGTTAATACCGATTGGTCACTCATTTGAATTTTATAAAAATTGGAGGGATTAAAAATATTTATTCATCATGAAACGACGAATTATTTATTGAAGTGGTAAGAAATTTAAATATATTCAATTCTTATCTTATTATGGAGTGTATGCGATTGCAAAAGCAGCCCCTAATTATGAATTTAACAATTTGATTTTAAATTAATAGATTTTGTGTACTTAAAAAAATCAGATTGAACATCAGAGTAATTAAAAAAAAATACTAGAATCATGGAGAACTTCCAACATCACATGACAGGCCGGCTAAATTGAACAAGACAAAATCGCAAAAGGGCAAACAGGGGCAATAAAGTAAGTTACCATCAATCATGCAAAAATCTTGATTTTTTTTAATTCCTTTTTTCAATTATAGTTTACCAAAGCAAATATTATATAATATCTAGTCACCTACTGTTTGCCAAAAGCAAATATCACTTAATGATTTTGAAATGGTGCTATTCAATCTCTACTTTTTCCATAACAAAATCCTTCAAACTTTCCAGGCACTTTCTCACCCTATAAATAAACATCTTTCCCGGTGATACCATTGTAACTTTTTCGGGTATATATATAAACCACGACCTTAGGAGGGAACTCTTCAACTCCAAATGGGCGATTGCATGAGCAGGCAGAAATTTCGTGAACAATCATTGGATGTGAAGCAATTTAGTAACGCTGAACTGGCGAAGGCGACTGGCTGTTTCTCCTATAGTAACATGCTCGACCAGGGAGGATTTGGGCAAGTTTATAAAGTAGTATTCTCTCCAAATAATCAGGTGTTTGCAGTTAAAAAACTCATATATAGGCCGGCTGCCCAGGGGGAATCTGAGTTTGAGGGGGAGATTAGGGCCGTTAGCACTGTCCAACACCTGAATCTTGTTAAACTTGTTGGCTATTGCAGTGAAGGACCAGATAGATTGCTTGTTTGTGAATATGCTCCTAACAACGCCTTGAAATCTCATTTACATGGTGAGTGGTGACTCATCTTTCTTCCATTATTTGGTTTTTATATGAGATAAATTCAAGTAATAAATGCTATATTATCATTTAATGAATAATGAATTACGCGGCAGGAGAGGATATGCCAACTCTGAAGTGGTCAACAAGAATTAGAATCGCCATTGGATTGGCCGAAGGTTTGAGATATCTTCACGAAGGTTTAGCTATTTCCATTTTTTTAGTGTTCTGTAATTTTAATTGCCTGTTATAGGGTCAACTTGGGGCAGACCTAAGATCATACACAGAGATATCAAAGCAGATAATATACTTCTTGACGATAATTTCGAACCAAAGGTAACTTTGAAGTTTAAACATGCATTTTATTATTTTTAAGAAAATTTCTCCCTCGTTCCATTAGAAAAAACAAAAACAAAAATCTTCCTCAATAAAAGAAAGAAATAATAAGATCTTTCATTCTTCAGGTTGCAGATTTTGGAATTGCCATGTTTTTCCCACGAAGGGGTTCTGTTACCCACATTTCTGGTGCTTGGAAGGGAAATGAAGTGTAAGATGTGCACATCTCTCTCTCTCTCTTTTTTGAACAAAGTGTAAGACAGGCCTTTTCACTGAGTCGGTTCGTATTAATAATTAAAATTTAAGCGAAAATTAATTTTATAGATCGAAATCAAATAAATTAAATTAATTTTAATCTGTTCGGCTAGTTTTATTTGGTTCTAGATTTTAGATTTTATTTTTAATTTATATAGAGCTATAAATTAAATTAAATTAAATTAATTTATATTTATTAAAATAAAATAAAAAAAACTATTTAAAATAACTAAAATAATGTACATAAATTTATCATATTATGTCCCTATTCTAATTAAACTAATTCTATCCTAATCTTAGTGATAAGACATAGAATGTCTTTATCTAAGAAAAAAGAGTTGACATTCATAATTCTCGATCGGTCGGTAGAGTCCTGCAAGAAAGAGTGTCCGATTGGACCAGGCATAAACATTCTGAATCTTAAGTCAGTAGTTTTCTAGAGAGAGTTTCAGATGTTCAATACCTGAAATCATTGTGCTTTAGGTTATTTATAGGAGATAAAGGAGGAGTAATTGAATACTTGAGACGTGTTAACTGGCAGTTAAAGCAGGTGAGCGACGAAGTGACAGGGAGTGGGTGAAAGCCATAGACGCTAACTTGTATCAGTGGACTGATATAACTTGCTGTCCCATTAGTCCGATCGAACGTTGTGCCCCTTGTCCTGTCTTCCAGCTCATACTTGACTTTTTTTGCTAATGAGCTTTGGGCCCTGACAAGTGCTATTGGACCAACTGATTAGATCTTAGAAAATATTTTTTTCATGGTTATCACTTGTCCTCCCTCCAAAGGGTTCGATCGGGAGAATTCAGTTTAACGGGACTTTGAATTTTAGAAGACACTCATCTGAAAAGACATATCTGTCCAATTTGAGACAGTTGTCTTTGCATTCAATGTTGTGCGCATGTCGAGGGTGGCACTTCGTTCTACGTAACGTAATAATGGTTTGATGACACATGGCAACCATTCGGTGGAGAGGTGCTTGGAGTATTCCATAAATTTTCTACTTATAAATAGATAAGTTTAGGGGGAGTTTTTCTTATTTTTCAGCGATCTTTGTCAAAATTCTGCCAAATTTTCTTTGTGAACATTTGTTCTTTGAAACTCTAGCAATAATTCTTTGCTTTCAAATTTTAGAGATTTTAGAGTTTTTGCGAGATTATCTAAGTAAATAAATAATACATGTTTACCTACCTTTGATTTTCTTCTCATTCATCATATTCTTTACTTCTCTCCCTCCACCAAAGATGGCTTCTAGCAACAGCCAATCAATAAACAGAAGCTTCATTGAGGAATACAAGAATCAAAAATCTCTCGCTCATCCTTTAAGATTAATAGAAGAGGAAGTGGCGAGAATTCCTTTACGGTATCATTTTTCTGCAGAAATGTCCGTGATTGTCTTCCTAAATTTCATGACGATGATAGAGGGGCCTTTCGACCATGAGAGGAATGAATGGTTCATCTACCATTTTTAGAGCTTGGACATAGGAATGAGGCTTCCCTTTGGTGCATTTAAGGTAGCAATTCTTAGGGGTTATGGAATTGCTCCAAACCAATTGCATTCGAACGGATGGAGAACGGTGGCCTACTTCAAGATTCTTTGCAAGATAGAGACAGTGGCTCTGACTCTGGACCTGTTCACCCATTTCTTTTACAATACAAGTTGGAGCAATGGGATGAAATATTATTTTACTAGTCGACCACAGAGGAAATTCTTCACTATCTTATCTTCATTAAAGGGCTTCAAAGAGAGATATTTCTTGGTGGAGATGGCCGATAGGTTTGAAGTACCACTCAGTCGATCGATAGGAGCCACCATTCTAAAATATTAGGCTGTTAGTCAGTCTCTGTACGACAATGCCATCAAAAAAAATGATGGGCGCTGTGGCAAGGCCAGGACAACCCTACAATTTCAACTTGCTCTTGGGGACATTGTTAGGATTCTCAAGCTCTTATGCCAGCGAAGATGCAAAACGTAAGCATTATAATGGGAGTGAGGGGGAAGGCATTAATAGACAATCATGCATTGCATATGCATTAAATATAATTGCATTAAAGAAGATACTTATCTAGCTTCATTTTTATGATGCAGCTGCAAACATAATGGCAAAAGGAGATGATGTTGCCAAGCAGCTGGCCGATCGGGCTAAAGCAAAAAGGAAGGCCGAGCGAGCTGCCAAGGAGGAGAGAAAAATGAAGAAAAGGAAGATCTTACTGACTTCAAAAGTTCATTCTTTTAGAAGCTCAACAAATGCTCCTGTTCACCCCACTACTGCTGCAGCTGCTGCCAATCTTTCTCCTGCCTCTATTGCTGTAACCTCGATCATTCCAACCTCTTGTCTACTCCTGACCATTATGGGACCTGCAGCCCTTCATTCAAGTATGGAGGGACAACACCCACTCAAGCGATTGCAACTGAGAGACGAATTCGATGATGAAGAGCCACAACCAACTCTATGCCCAAGATCATCCACTTAGAAGAGAGTGATGCAAACAGATGAGGCGACATAAAGGAGGGCTGAAGAGGCAACGAAGAAAAAAACTTACCAAACTGTTGGTTGCGGCTGATGCTCAGGTTGCTACAAGAGGCAAAGAGCCCATCCAGAGCGAGTTTACCTAACAAGTTGCTAGAAAGATTCTTGAGAGATGGACTTCATCTTTGGATAAAATTTTGAAGGAGCACTTTGGCGATGATTGGTCCGTGAATAACAGAGCCATATCCAGTTTCATTTGCCAGGGTTTTGCTCAAGAAAGTTACTTCAAGGCAACAGGAGAGCCCAGCTTGCTCTCCCGAGAGTTTGGCCTATTTTAGCAGCAGAGCTTAGAGGTAACACTCATGTCCTTCATTCCCCCCTCTTTTTTTTTGTACTGACTATCGCTTTCTTTCTCCTTTTTTCCTTTTAGCTAATAAAAAGAGGCCTACATCTGCATGATATGGCAGCCTTCATCCGATCAAAATGGGAGGATGTCTTCCATCAGAGGAGGAAGGCAAAAACCATCAGTGATGCAGCCAAAAATAAATCCCTCCTCTTGAGGTCGTAGGTAAAGGAGCTGGAAAGGGAGATAGCCGACAAGCTCAAGACCTTAAGTCTCGGCAGAACAAAGTTGATCATCTAAAGGGAGACGTCACACGTCTTGCCACGGACAGCACTCAGTGCAAGCGATTTGAGGAGGAGGCAGCCAGGCTAAGGGGTGAATGCTCACATTTTTCTGCCAAGTGCGCAAAAGCCAACACGGACTGAGATAAAGCCTTATCAGAGCATAACCTTCTTCAAGGTGAGCGAAATTCCCTGCAGACTATCTTGGCAGAAAAAAAGGTGGCACGAGGGTAAAAAACTTGAAGGTGAACTCACCGCCCAGAGAGAGGAGCTTCTAGATTAGTTAGGAGAGGCCCGAAGGAGTCTATTAGTTCGATTGATTTATGGACCATGAGTCTGCCCGATCCTTCTTCTAGCGACGATGAAGAGGAGGCTCCTCAAGATGGAGCAATCGAGGGGACGAAAAGTGCAAACCCCCCATCATCCCAGGCTCCCCCTAGCACACTGGCTGAACCTGAAGCCACTGCCCCTTTGCCACTGGAGCCTATTGATGATGTGCCTCCCGAGCCTTTCTATCCTTCTGTTGAGATGAAGGAAGAGCCTGCTACTGGATAGATCGTAGAGCCTACTACCGATTCGATTGAGGCTTCTACCATAGAAATTGTAGACATAAAAACTTAGGTTTTTTTTCATTGTAATGTAAGGTTTGTAGTGATTTTTATAACTTGTAAATTTATCAAATAAACGCAATGAACTTCTTTTCCAATTGTGACTTCTTGCTTTTATATGATGCAAATTTCATTCTTAGCATGCTTTTCATAACACTTAATCAAATATGATACTTCCTGAATTTAAAAATGCTTTACAAGCTTTGCAGTCCATAACTCTTAGAACGAATGATTGATTTATCTGATCTATTTGAAACGATATAACCTGTCCGGTGAGAGTTATGATTTAGACTATAGGATTAAGCATATGAATGTCAATCATTACGAATAACTTTTCAGCCTTGCATTTTACTTGAAATATTGAAGAGTAATTTCGTATATTAACCCTTATATATTTGGTCCAGAATTGATGTCGAACCCAGCAGATAAATCAGTGGAGATTGAATGGACGTGTCTCGCATTTTGGGCTCAGGATTAACGTTGAACCTAGCGGATAGGTTGTACCATAACTTGGAGATAGATGGATTTTAACTTTCACATTTGAGGCTTGGGATGAACATCAAGCCTAGCGGATAAGTTATACCAATCTTAAGTGGAGAGATAGACTCCAGCTTTCATATTTTGGGCTCAGAATGAACATCGAACCTAACTGATAAGCCGAGCCAATCATATATCGTCGATCGAAGTTAATTGCATTGATCGAAATCGTCAATCTCAAAAGATCATAATAGATACACTATTAGGTATAAACCTCTTTCGATCGAAAAGAACATCAATTGAGGATTAATTAAATTGTCAATCAAAATTTTCATTGATCGGGATCAATAGCATTGACCAGAATTTTCATCGATTGGAATAAAATAGATAACCTGTAAATAAATGTCGAAACTAACAAACAAGTCACTGTAAACATACCTTTTTTGGAGATGGAAAGTAATTTCTTTATTAAATTCAATTTTTGGTACAAGATTACATATGGTACTTCTTGAGTACTTCGACGTTCCAGCTTCTAGGGACGTTCGACCCTTTTAGAGTTCTGAGCTTATAAGTACTAAAGCTTAAAACTTTAGAGATTTCATAAGATCCTTCCCAATTTGGCATTAGCTTCCCGACTCCGGCTCTTGGCCTCACTTTCGTGTTATGGTATCTAGCAACCCTTTGTTTATAGGCAGCGATTTTGGCATAGGTGTCTTCTCTCCTCTCTTCTACCAGGTCTAGATATTGACATCTTTCCTGGATGTTCATCCGATCGAAATAAAATGCAAATCGATAGGATAGAAGGCCGATTTCTACAGGTATTATTGCTTCAGAGCCATAAACAAGAGAAAATGGCTTTTGGTGAGTGTCAGCTCTTGGCAAAATCCTATAAGACCATAGGACATTTTGCAGTTCTTTATTCCAATTGCCTTTCATCTCGCCTAGCCGTTTCTTTAGCCCTTTCAGGATTATTCGATTGAAGATCTCGGTCATCCCGTTGCTTTGTGGGTGGGTGACTGAGATGAATTTGAGGCTGATGTTGAGGTCTTGATAAAAGCTTCTGAAGATGAAACTGTCGAACTACTTGCCATTATCTGTAATAAAAATATTAAGTAAGCAATACTTGCAAATGATGTTCTTCCAGGCAAAATTTTTTATCCTCTCTGCCGTGATTATCGCTAGAGGCTCTGCCTAGTCCATTTGGAAAAATGGTGGACAGCTACAAGGAGGAACTTCATTTACCTTTTGCCTTAGGAAAAGAATCCATCTTTGAAGATACTTGGCCAAAAGTATCCAGTTTGGAGTACTTTCCTTGCCATAGCTTTACCAACTTTATGTGCGCCATAAATGCCTTCATGGATTTTTTTAGGATGTAGTCTCCCTCCTTCTCTATCACGTATTTGAGCTAGGGGTGACTAAAAGCTTTTTTGTACAAATCACCATCAATAATAGAATAATTTAAGGATTTGCGTGATACCTTTCGGGCTTTCACTTTGTCTTCTGGTAGCCACCCTGTTTGTAGGTACCGTTTGATGGAGTCCATCTATGTGTCTTATGCTGGCTCAATCTCTATCATCTCTGGTTCATCTAAGAAGGAGGACGCTTGGTCGACAACCGTGATGTTTTCTTCTAACATTCCTTGCTTTGAAGCAAACATCTTTGCAAGCCGATCGACAGCGGTTGTTTGATCTCTCGACACCTTCTACATGGTCCACTTTGATCCAAACTCTTCCAACATCTTGAATGCAGCCTTGACTTTTGCCAAGAATTGAATCATGTTGGTCTCTGTTGCTTTAAAGGTGCCTAAGACTTAGCTGATCACGAGCTGGGAGTCACTCTTGATGGTGACCGACTCTGGTCAGATGGCATGGAGCAGTCTCAGGCCTTAAAGAAGTGCCTCATATTCTACCATATTATTCAAAATTTTAAAGCTGAGTTTTATTGTGTACCTTATGACGACATCCAAGGGGCATGTTATTACGATGCCTGCGTCTTCTTGGGTGTCATTTGCAGCTCCATCCATGGTTATTTTCCATCCAAGATGTTTGGGCTGATCGATCATTTCTTCACCAGCGAACTCAATGATGAAGTTCGCCAGAGCCTAGGCTTTTATTGCCTTTCTGGGCTCGTACCTCACATCCTATGATTGGAGTTTAATTGCCTATTTCACCATTTTTTCCTCGAGGTCTGGAGTTTGAAGAATTTTTTTGATCGGCTGATCCGAATGGACCACTATTATGTGTGCTTTAAAGTACTGTTTTAGCTTTTGCGTGCATATCATGAAGACGATGATGAGTTGCTCGACCAAACCTTTCTTCAATTCTACGGTCCTGAGCACCTGGCTCACATAATTTATGAGGTACCTGTTGGATTCCCTCTATCCTGACCAAGACACCTACAATAGCTTCACCAGATGTTGACAAGTAAATGTATAAATTTTCACCTTGAAGTAATCGGCTAAGTAGCGGTGGGTTGGTGAGGAATTTCTTTAATTTTTCAAAAGCTTGCTGGTAGTTCACTCCCCAGCTGAAAGCTTTATTTTTTTCAGCTTTTAAAGAAGGGAATGCACCGCTTGGCCAAGGAAAAGATGAACCGTCCAAGGGCTATGATCCTGCCATTTAGTTTTTGAACATCCTTAACACATCTCGAGGGTTGCATTTCTAAGATGACCTTTATTTTATCAAAATTTCCTTCAATACCTCTTTGAGAGATCATGAAGCCCGGGAATTTTCTTGAGGGAACCCCAAAGATATATTTTTCAGGATTGAGCTTCATTCAAAATTTGTTTAGCGTGAAAAAAATCTTTGCCAGATCGGCAGGATATTCTTCAGGGATTTTGCTTTTGACAATCATGTCATCCATATAGACTTTCATATTATGCCCGATCTAGTATTTGAAAATCTTATTCATCAGACGTTGATATGTGGCACCTGCATTCTTCAGTCCGAACGGCATGACTTTGTAGCAGAAGGTTCGTCGTCTGTGATTAAATTAGTTTTTTCCTAATCCAATAGCCACATCATAATTGGGTGATATCCAACATATGCATCGAGGAGGAAGTAGATGGCATGGTTAGCAGTAGCGTTTACCAGTTGATCTATGCTGGGAAGAGGGTAGTTGTTCTTTGGACATGCTTTGTTAAGATCTATAAAATCTACATACATTCGCAGCTTTCTCGACTTCTTTTTCACTAGGATTACATTGGTAAGCCATTCTGGGTAATCGATCTCTCGAATCGTACCCGCTTTTAATAGTCTATCTACCTCCTTAAAAATGAATTTTCTCTGATCGGGTGCATGCCTTCGCAACTTTTACCTGATCGACTTATAAGTTGGATCCACATTAAGTTTGTGGGTGATCACATTGGGATCAATTCCGAGGATGTCTTCTGGCTTCCACGCGAAAGACATCTAGTTGATCATTAAGATTTGCATGACGGCCTTCTCAACTTCTGTACTCATGTTGGTGCCTATTTGGATGCTCTTGCCTTTTGATAATGCTCTTGCCTTGACCTCTTTTGCGGGATCCATCCTCTACCTCTCCGTTTGCTCAGATTATTCTAGCCCTGGTTCCACCATTATAGCCTCTCTGTTGTTTGATCATGGTGATGTAGGCCTCTTTGAATGCCTTCTGGTCACCCCTTAGAATGGCAACACCTCATCTGGTTGGGATTTTCATGACCATGTATCGGATGCTGGTAGCAGCTCCAGTTTGGAAGAGTAGGGGCCTACCAAAAATGATGTTATAGGCAAAAATTATGTCAATAACCATAAATGTTACCTTGCAGGCATGGGCGAAAGCTTTTTAACCAAGCTCGATAAATAACTCTACAGATCCTACTACGGGAATAGTAGCGTTGTAAAGTTCGATCAGAGAGGTGGCATTCAGCTTCAGCTCTCCGAACGATAGACCCATGGCTCTGTAAGATTGAAAAGTGAGCACATTCACGACACTACCATTATCCACTAATATCCTTTTGACGTCAAAGTTATTGATCCATGCCCTGACGATGAGACCATACTCATGGGAAAATATTATATCTCATGCATCTTCACTGGATATGGTGACTGGAGCTAGCCGTTCGGCTGACAGAGAGATGTAAACACCTTTTTCTGAAGAGTTCTTCCCCGTAGGATGACCCTTCAGTGATCATGTTTATAACCTGTAACACCCCATACCCGGTCTGAAAAACAAACCAGATACGGAAGTCACAAATTGGTTTTGGTTTGAATAACACTTAATCACTATAATTTATGCCTAAATTATCAATTTTTAATTCCTTACTCTAAATTTTTTTCTAAAAAAATTCGGCAGAACCTCCCCTAAATATTTATAGTCTCCTATAAACAAAATACAAAAGCACATTTCAATAATTCAATCATCCAAATCCACAACCTCAATCAAACTCCTACACAAAATTTTTCCATCCTCCTTGATAATAATAAAGCCGATCTATTTATCACTAAATCACCAGTTCAATACTCAAATATTTAGTTCTCAATAACGTTTACACAAAGAACATTATCACATGTCTAAACTAATATCACAGCATTGAATTTCAACTAAATACTTACAAATTTATACTTAAATTATACAATTTAACACCTATGTACATGCCAAAATTTCAAAATAAAAAAAATAACATAAGTAATTCGATCTTTATTCTTGATCATCGCCCTTTTAGCTGCAACAACCTATGAAGGTTACCTTCATTTGTGTTGAGAAGACTGAATATCGAATCAACCTACAAGCGAAAAAGAAAAATCACGTGCTAAGCTAAAAGCTTAGTAGTGACTACCAATTTTACTTCACAACTGGTGTCATATTAAAATAATGTATTCAAAATTTCCATACACATTTACCAATTCAAAAAAATAAACATCAAGCAATTAGAAGTATAAGATTTTGTTTGAAAATTCACACTTAACAAATTATTTTTACTTTATCAAATTTATAATCAATAAGGCATAATTATTATTTCGGTTCATATGGTATTCTATTATAATTCATATTAACATATATGCATGTATACCATACTGCAACAAATACTTATATTTAGCGTAAACATCATAATACATATATACATATATATATATATATATATATATATATATATATATATATATATATATATATATATATATATATATATATATATATATATATATATATATATATATATATATATATATATATATATATATATATATATATGTAATTATATACGTTCGGTTTACCGTTCACATATATTGCTGTCTTAAGTAGCATGTCCTAGTTTAGTTATATAGATTTATTAAGAATTAACAGAATAAATTTTCTTAAGTTACACTCACACATGTATACATTTTTAGGTTTAATTATTATAACATTTAGTACTCCAACAAGATAAATAGTTGATTTGAGTGTCAATCCCTAATGTTAGACTGATACTTCACATTAATCCTACAGTCTTAGTATTTCACTAAGTCCCCGTTTGCAGCATTCATATATTTGTTACATTATATATATATATCATAAGGTATTGTCGAAATTTTACTTTAACATTTATACTATACGAATCACTTCTTAACCATAAGAAGTTGATAGTTTTATTTATATTCAACATTGTTAGTCAATCCATGACCTATGATGCTTTATTAAGTTATCTTATTTCTCATTTTATTTCACTTTTACTCATATTTATAACATTTTTAATGCTGTAATTATCTCTTTTTACTGTATATACATAATTAACTTACGATTTCGACCCTAGTTGACAACAGTAGGAAACCATGAACCGGATAAGTGAATAAATAAATCAAATCACTGGTAGAGTCCATACCGCAGAGGGAGTATGCGACTACTTCTGGGAGTGTCCATACCACAGTGGGGGTATGCGACTACTCCTAAATGTATCAATAAGGAGCCAGCTAACAGAATAGTCCGTATTTTCTCAGAACAGTAGCATAATATAATCGTACAGAAATAGAACAGAACACCGTGGGGTAAATGCCCCTATGGCTAGCCATACTATCCTAGAGTTCTGGATCACCCACTGACACTAAGGGCATCAACTCAATTTCACAATATATAGCAGGTTTCTCATTTTTTTCTCATAAATCTCATTTCATCATCAATTACACATCATATTCATATATCATCACATGGTCATTTAATTACTTTATGCCTTTATAATCACATATGGCATTTGGCCATCAAGGGAAGTCATACTTAAATAATCTTTCATCCTTCAATAACATGTTATCTTTGTGCTTAAATAATTAAATCCAAGCATTTATGCACATATATATAAAGTATCGCTCATTTAGCTCGTGCAATATATTTCATAAATATTTAACAAATTTACTCATAGTTATAGCTTTTCCATTTCCTAACGTGATCAATTACTGGCAAGGGCACTTCAGTGCTCTATCCAATTATTTCTTAATTCCATTTATCTATATTTTATGAATTTCTTGTCAATCAACTTGTTAAAATTATAATTGCACATTAAATTTCCTAATATTACTTCTATACCTGACATGGCTTGAATACAGTACTTATCTTAGTTCACATACTTATTGTCAAAAGCTTATTATTTAATTCAAATTATATGTATTTATCTCTATAAATACTGTATAGAAATGTACTATGTCATGGTAATCACAACACCTCAAAAGGGTTGACAAAGAATAACAAACTAATAACCCAAAGAGGAACAATTCAAGTATGTTCAACTACACCCAATTTATATAGACAATATAAATTTGTTTACTAAATAAAGTCTAATTATGTAAAAGTAATTCTTGTAGCCTGAGGATTCACCAACATTATAGTGATTTATTTTCTTAAAATTCTTAGTCACCTGCAAAACCAGTTAATAAGCGCGTATAATTCATTTTCTATTTTCCTTTTTAATTCACACCTGATGCTTACTTAACTCTAAAGATATATACATTTATAATTTTACATCTCAATTTCTTATTTTTGTTAAAAGCTTATCAATAATTCGAATTTACCAATTTGGTTAAACATAGGAAGGATTTAACCTTTAAGTTAACGGATCCTATTAATTTCATAACCCTGATCCAATAAATGATACAGGAATTAATCTACCAAACTAAGATTCCATTAATTTTTAAATACTCATCATTATATTTATTATCTTAATTAAGAACCCATAACATTTTGTCTATTAAATTTCTTTTATACCAAATTCTTAATTAAAATTTTGTTCCTTCATATCATATTTACATATGTAAAACATAAGACATCAATAATTTAATCAAGTTCCACAATTTTGCTCCTTAACCAATTTTTCAGCTCTTATAACAATTTCGTTTATTATCAAGAGTCTAGAAATGTTAATTTGCTAATTCTTTAAGCATATGGAAAATTCTATGTTTATTATAATGTATTTAATTTACTAATTAAGTGTGAAACTTTAACTCGTTGCTTTTATAAGCAAATTAACAATTTGACAAAACTTAATGAAGATAAACCTCGAAAAAGCAAATGGAATGAATCAACTTATTTGTAAATTTGTTCAGTTATATCCGACCGACAGTGTCATCACCATCCCCTTTTACACATTAAATTCAAATTATCAACATATTAAAACTCGAAACTGGATCCTAAATTAACCAAAACTCAACCAGCAAAAATTTTACTCTTAATAAATCACACGGCCACAAATATTAATTCAAAGAAATAAAACATCTTTTAACTAAATTTCAGAATTTATTTAACTAAATTCTTATGAAGTAAATTTGGTAAACACATACCTATTTCTTAAAATTTTCTGTATTGTTGCCAATTATTTGCTCGCCGTAGGTTCACCAGAACTTCGCCGGAGCCTTACTGGAGCTGCATTAACACTGCCATCACGAATCCAAGATCATCAAGAATCCGTTGCCGGTGGTCACGCGTCGTAAGGAGCTACAATGTGGTCGGGATCTACACCGGAGCAACTCGCCATATCCATTTCTGATCAGCTCATCACCGGCATTTGGAGTCTGACTGAGGGTACCAGATTGAACACCTTGGCTTTGGGAACTCATCGGTGCAAACTGTGTCGACATCAGTCATCGCGGTTTACCGGAATAAAGGAAGAAAGCTTAGAAGAAGGGATAGAAAACGCAGGAAGGAGAAGACTCAAGTCGACATCGTTGACAACGGGAGTTGGACGGCCACATGCATTGCACCTAGGCTGACGATGGGAGCCAACGTCGGCACACTCATCGCCGGCAAAGGCGCCGGTTATCGTGGACAGCGCCTCACCTGTATATCCTTCTTCTATTTTTTTTCTTTTTACGATTTGTGGCCTCTTCACTATTACAATTTATTTTTTTTCTTTATACTTATGGCCACACAATCTCAATCACGTGGTCCCTAAATTTCTAAGGCATCACCTTTATTTTTTTTCACTTATTATTATTATTATTATTATTATTATTATTATTATTATTATTATTATATACTTAATTTATGTTAATTGTGGTTTGTAATTTAAAATGTATTCTAATTTAATACCACTTATTCAAAAGTCTACAAATACTTGTTTAGTCGTCTTAACTCCTCGATAAAATTATACCCCTGCTCACTTAAATCAAAATATTATTCATAAGTTAGAAAAAATTTTCAGTCGACTCAGAGTTGGGGCGTTACATAACCCTACCGTACGGTCTGTGAGGATCCGTATTCTTTGGATTTCTCCACTCGTTGTCGTCGTCTAAGTCAGAATCATCTTTTTTAAGATCCAACCGTCTACAGAGACTTTTCCCTCTAGCCGAACCTATAAATTTTTTGAGGTACCCTCTTTGCAATAGTTGCTCAATTTTTTCTTTCAACTGGTAACACTCGTCGGTTGTGTGTTCGATATTTCTGTGAAATTTACAGTACTTATAATGGTTCCAGGTGATTTTGCTCCTCTCGGACAGCTTATTAGGCCAATTTACTTTTTGGTGCTTTTCCTTAATCCACGTCAGTACCTGTGTTGGATTGGTATTGAACGGAGTAAAGGTTCGAGTTTGATGGCCGCTATTTCGATCGGATCTAACCCATTCAACCTTCTTTTTTTACCTAGATTTCTTAAAATGGAGGCTCTTTCTGAGCTTCTAGCTATCCGTTCAGATACAGGAGTTTGGTTAAATAAGCATCCATCTAGATGTTGGAGTCTATCCATAACATTGCTCCTCCTCCCCTGATTGAATCTTAAGGCATCATCAAGTTGAATATGCTGTCTAGCTCTTTCCATCAGATTAAAAAAGTTGACTGGTGGCCTTATTGTAATCAACTCAAATAGTGGTCGATAAATGATGCCTCCAACCAAGGCGATGATTGTCATTTTTACTATTACGTTTCTCACCTTCGACATAGTGACTTGAAACCTGTCGATGTAGTCTCTAAGACTTTCATCGGTTCTTTGGTAAAAATTGCATAGATTGCTTACCAACTTCAGCGCTCGCATCTGCATAATAAACCGTATAATAAACAATTCTTTGAGTTATCAAAAGGACGTAATTGATTCTTAAGGGAGCTTGTGAAACCAGTTGAAGGCATCTCCTTCCAAGGTGATGCAAAATATCCTACAGACAATCCTCTCATCGTAGATATAAACCTATACTTTAGTCAGATATTCTATAAGATGAGTGATAGGGTTAGTTTTACCTATGTATCTGTCCATTATCACATCTCTTCACCTGAAATGTAGCTCAAACTTCGTGATCTCCTTGCAAAATGGGGAAGCTATACTTCTGCAGGTGTTTCCCTCAAATATACTTTGTTTGAGCCCCATCAAGCCAAACTGCTTGAATTTTTGCTTGAACCACTTGTCTTTCCCGCTCATTGTCGTTGAGGCGAACTCGCCTTTGCGTCCCTTCGTGCGACTGCGATTCGGCATGCACATAAAGGACAGATCATCTCAAATGGATGAGGTGGAGGATCTACTGGGGATATAGGGAGAGTCTCTGCTTGAGGATATTGTCCCCTTCCCCTTATAGTATCTGCCTGGGGTTCTGATCTCTGTTCTTCCACCGTTGTGGGTTCGTGGCTCGTTGATGGAGATTCTCCTGTTTTTTCTTCTTTTGAAATCTTCGACCACGAAGTCTATTTCGTGGTCTCTTTCAGAAGTTCTGGGTATTTTGCCCTTTCTAATCGTTCGAACGATACTCTTAGTGAAGTCACTAAGAATAGCGTGCATGTTCCTGAAAGTAATAGGGATGTCTTTCGGCTGCCGTATAACTACATCATCAAATTCTGGTAGGAGGTTACCCCTGGTGTGTGGGTCTATATATATATATATACATATAATTTTGCCCCCTAAAAATTTTATTTTTACCCTTCCCTCTTTAACTTATTTTTTAAGTTTTTTTTATCAATGAACCCTTTTATCTTTCTATTTTCATTGAAACAAAAATACAAAATTATATTCTAATTTGAATTTAAAAAAATCAGATAAATTTGAGAAGAAACTAAAAAAATACAACAAAAAATTATCTTTAATTAAAGGTTAATAATTTAGTTTTGTAATTTTTTTTTGCTTTTATATCTCTTAAATAGTAGCAATATTTCTTTATTTTTTGTATTTTAGAAAATACATATGAAATTTTAAACAAATACCAACCTAATTAGGTTTTATAGTATATATTTGAATGAATCAAAAACTTTAAAATAAATGATTAATTCAAACACATTCTAAAAGAAAAGCTAGTAAAGAAGAAATAAATAAAAAATTATGAGCAAATATTGTATATAAAGAAAATATGGTGAATAGAGAGAGATATTAATAGTGTTTGAATATTTGATTCTAGAAATTTTATGGGGCTAAATTCTTTAATTTTCTTATTATGCTGCTAAAAACTCTGTTGTATCAATTTGACTTAATTGATACATTTGCAATTACAGACAATTTAAATGGATAAAAAGAATACATATATAATATCAACATATGAAATATAGAATTTTACCTTTTGTTATAAAATACTAGCAAATTAAGCAAATATATTATGAAGTATTTGAATAATTTTTCTTTAAATAAATAAAAATATTCATATTATATCATTATATCTGAATAATTTTTTAATAATTTTAAAATTTTAATTTGTAATATAATGAGTGCAGTAATGATTTAAATAAATTTATTAGTTGAATAAATATTTTTTATTTAATAATTTATTTATAATATTTATGCTATATTTTTTTAAACACAATTTATATTTTTGATCTATTAATTATAATTATAAATTCCTATTAATTATAATTATAAATTCTGATTTCAGGGATGAACTTTGCAGATCCATCGTCTCAAAATTGAGCTTTTTCTTTCCTAAGAATTTTTCTCGGCTGACATGGGTTTCACAAAAGAAAATGATGATAGGAGGGAGCATAGCCCGTGATAGCTGTTGACCTTTTCACATTCTAACTAATGGTGCAAACGCGCTGATTGAATTAAAAATGACTTATTTAATAGATGGATTAAATAAATAAATATCATAGGTAATTAGATATTATTTAAAAAATATATACAAATAAATAAATTTAATAGATTATGAATTTTTCAATTATATAATTTGTAAGCTAAAATTTCTATCCCAATAATGTTTTTCAAGTCATTAATGCAAACAATAATTTTATATAATTATTATTTTATTTAAAGAATAATTTTAATTAATCTATTTTTCATCGTTTTGCTAACTACATTAGCTGGCATCTAAAAGTATCCTAGGTCAGGCAAGGATGGAAAGAAAAAAGAATCTGCAAGAGTAATTTTTGAAAACTCAGATAAAGACAAAACGTGACTGTGAGAAGGAATGGTCAGAAAATCACATGCTTATTGGGCCATTGCCCTACCACTTGTTTCACGCGGCTCATCATTTATCTGTTGAATAGATGCTACTCCAGTTCCCAGTTCCCACCATGTTGGGATCAATTTTACTGTGTAACATCCGATTACTACTAGCATCTAACTTCACAAATTCCCCGAATATACAGTTTAAAATTATGTAAATTTATTACGTGTTGATATATTAACAAATTTTTTAACTATTGAAAAAATTTAAATTTTTTATATTAAATTTATCAAAATAACTGGATCCTAAATAAAAAAATAATTTGAGGGTAATAATTTTTAATATTTTTTAAAAAATTAAAATATGATATCAATTTACAATTTATACATGGTCAGTTTATATGTGAATGTGTTTTTATTTACCTACAATCTCGTTAGTTTTAGTAATAAATTTAAGCAAATTATACAATGGTGAGGTATTATTCTCAAAAACATTTTTAAAGGACAAATATATATTATTTTTATATTTTAAGGACATATATATATCATTTATAATTATTTAAATTGATCCATTTTTGAGGAAAAATATACTTAAAATAGAAAAACCGAATTTTAACTTGTATGAACTTTAACTTTTTTAATTTATATTAGATTTTTATATTTTAAAAAGTTGACATTAAACATTTATATTTTTTCATATCATTCACATTTTGTTCAATATAAATGGAAGTAACCTAATTGATGCACGGATTTCTAATTTTGTATGAAAGAAAATTAAATCGAAGGATTCAATAAAACATGAAAGATTTTTTTAAAAAAATGTGTTATGCTGTAACGATTGTAAAATTGCTATAATAATTTAGGCATTGAAAGAAAACAAAGAGACAAGAGCGACTTGCTTACCATAAAAGCGGATCATGTTCTCAAAAACCAAAACAATAAAACACGTTTCCTTATCTTTGTACTAAAAAAACACTAAAACTTTGTCTTCTTTTCACCCCTTTACAATACTTCATCCATTTTATTTTTTTATTAAAATTAAAAAATAATAAATATATTTAAATTTATTATTAAATTACATAATTAACTTTAAATTATTAAATTTAATTAATTCTAACTTTATTAAAAAATAAATTAAAAAACTAAATTAAATTATATTAAAAATTTAAAAAAATAGATAAATAAAATTTAAATTTTATTCAAAAATAATATATAAAAAAGATAGAGAGTTTTTTTTAATATTCTTCAAAAGCCAAAAGAATTCCCATACACTTGTTGATACAAACGCGTAAGCCATTCAATTCAGTCAATGCCCAATATGGAAGATCATAATTATCAGGGCTATCATCATTCATGAAAAAGAAGTGATAATACTGAATTATCTTTAGATCCAAACAAATCTCAGCTAAAAATCGAAAATCTATTTACAGAAAAGCTTAGCACTTGACAAACAGACACTAGAAGACAATCACGTACTATCTGATTGGATTGATGAGACTAAAAGTTTCATCAATCCACTCACACACTACAGCGCTTATACCTCTAACTTGTTCCATGTCACGTTGCTGCTCATCTGTTCTGACACCTTAGTAGCCATACTTCAGGCACTCAAGTGCACTCTCATGCCTCTTTTAAATAGCCCAATGTGCAGTGGCTTCAGGTATTGAATCATTTAGACTCTCTCTAGATTTATCTCTCTCTAAGTCTCTAACTTAATCTTCAAAGTGCTCACGCCAGGTCCGATCGGGTAAAGATTCTTTCAGGTACTTACCAGTCGATCGAATCACGCAACCATTAACTCATTTCAAGGTCTTGACAAATCAGATTTTATCATTTTGTGCTTTTGTTGAGAGTTATGGCAAGATCAAAATCAACTGAACGCACGACATCCGAAGGAAATGACCAAGCTAATAACGGTCAAGGAAGATCCAAGCCCATTGGGAGGTGGGATGGGACTCGCATATCCTCCATACAAACTAATCTTCTACCTGAGTTTAACGATACAATATTGCAATAGGCTAAAAGTAACCCCTATTATCGTGAGGGATATGACAGCGCTTCTCAGCAATTTTACCAAAAGCATTATCCAGACCATCCGCAAAGGCAAGATGCCCAAAATTTCCGCTCGGAGCTATAAGGATGACTTTGTAGATGAAGAGCCAAAAAGGCAGAGGAACAAAAGGCTTTCCATCAACGAGCGGCATGTAACACCCTATTACATTTTAAGGCTTCTATACCAATTCTATAGATTATGGTACCATCACAAGTTGTTACTTCAAGTCGTTAAGGCCAATATTCACATCTTGATTTCACCCCTTAAATTTCCTTTACTTAATTTGCGATCCTAAGTTACTATTTATTTGGTCAAAATTTTGACAGTATAATGACTTAAAAACCGTGCTATCCGAACTTGCAAATTCGCAATTTGATACTCCCAATAATCATCCTCCACCTTCAATACTCCATTACATAAATTGCACTTCTAATAACATTAATCATCCAACAACACAGTGCAATCATAGCATTCAACATTCATCATACAAACATCCATTAATTTACACATATACGTTACTAACATTTAATGTTCTTAATACAACATAGTCATCAAGTTATATTACATGCCTTTAATTACAACTATCCTAGTACAAAAGTATTATAACTGCTCGAACTGCACATGTACATGCCAATATCTTCATGTCCCTTATTGTCTTCTATTTACCTATCCCTGCATGCAGTCAATAAACCATGCACTAAGTAACACTGTTGCCTAATAGTGGATACTACTATACATAATTTCATTTTATGCACATAAATTTATTAAATTACTCTCTTTTTTCTCTTTAATTCTCCTTTTATTTAATTCAACTTAATTAATTGGTTTTATTATCTAATTTAGTAGCTTAAATTTTATTATACTTAAATTTTCTATTAATTGTTACCAATTTTCTTGCTTAATTGTAAAATTTCATTTAAGCCCTTATACTTTTTATTTGCCCTTTTCGACCTCCTTTGACTTTAATTTTGATTTTCATTGTTACCTTAGGCTTTTAATTTAACTTAAATGATAAATTATCATTTTGGTCCTTATGTCTACCTACTAAGTGGAAATTTTCATTTTAGTCCCCAAACTTTTCATTAATTATGATTTTATCCCTTTGGCTTTATTTGGCTATTTTAACCTCTTTAACCATCTTTTTGATGTCAAATTATCTTTTTACACCTAATTTATCATGTAATTATATTTTTACCCCTATGGAACATATTAATCTTATTTTTCACATTTTCTCTTAAATTTTGATATCTTTTATGTAAAAATTGATATTTAATCCTTGTTTCCTTGCAAAATTATCAAATTGCCCCTAGTAGTAACCGGTGAAAATCCTCAAATCATATTTGCGGGATGCAAACTATATGATAACTTGTATGACTGTATGATATTACTGTATAATTGTATGAATGAGGCCTCTTTAATATTTAACTATATGATTATTCTGTCTTACTGTATGATTTTACTGCTATATATAAATTCCTATGACTAGTCATTATATCCTATGATTTTGGATCACCCACTGAATACTAAGGGCAACTAATTATTATCTAATATGTTATGTTTTTACCTTAATTCTTATAATGTTCACATTATGTATCATTGTATACATCTTCATTTGCCATGCCTTCATATATAACATACACAAACCATAATATACAAGATAAATGGCCGGACTCAGAGTAACCTGTCGTTATTTATTTAAGCCACTTAAAAGCTTAAGAGTTATTTCCTTATTTTAAGTTTTTTTTGTTCTTTCTTACTTCTTAATATATATATACCTACCTTGTAAATACTTTTTAAAATCTATTTACATTGTTAAATTTCAACGATAACGACTATTATTAATTAATAAACAAAGACCTTATGAAAAGACGGTCCATTGAACCTCTCTTTCTCTGGAAATTCTTGCCCATATTTATTTATTTATTTATTTATTTATTTATTTATTTATTTATTTATTTTTGTTTGGTATGAAATATATTTTCTAGAAAAATTATCATGATGATACACATCAATTTTTTTGGTTGGTGTACCTCTTTTTCTCTTAAATGCGTGTACGAGTCCTCTTTTTTTTTTATTTTTTTTATTTTTTATCAGAGTAAATTCTGATTAAACGTTGATTTGGCTTTACAAAGACCGGAGCGATTGAGAATACTAATACTAGTTCACCAATTGTGAGCAGCAACAAATTTGAATTCTTTTAATTGAAATTTTAAGTTTAATTTTTTTTTTTGTCACGCATTGACGTATATTACTGAAAAAAGCGTTCTTAATTATGAATTAAGTAATGTCCTATCTTAAATTAATTGGTCTGTAAACTTAAATAAACAATGCTGAATATAGAAAAGTCTTAAAAAAGTACTTCTTTTATTTTTTTTATCAATAACTTTTATTATTTTTATTAATATTAAAAAATAATAAATAAATTTAAATTTAATATTAATTTATGTAATTAAAATTAAATTATTAAATCTGATTGATTTTAATTTTATTATAAAAAATAAATTAAAAAAATAAATTATATTATATTAAAAATTTAAAAATAATAAAAAATAAAATTTAAATTTTACTTAAAATTTACATATAAAAAAACGGAGGAAATACAACAGTTTCCCTAAGGTACCACAATGAAGAGCTTATATTTTGTCAAACATCACGTGACAGGGCGAGTAAATTGACCGGTAAAGGGCAAATGGGGCAATAAAATAAGTGGCCATTGGTCTTCCAAGAATCTTGATTTTTTTATTGCTTTCCTCAATTATAGTTTATCAAAGCAAGTATTATAGTATACCTAGTTCCCTACTTTTTGCCAAAAGCTTATATCAATTAATGATTTTGAAATGGTGCTATTCAATTTCTACTTTTTCCTTGATAAAATTCTTCAAACCTTCCAGTGACTTTCTCATCCTCTCCCTGTGTGCTAGAAAATACTTGCAGTAATTATCTTTTTCTGTGATATTGTTATAACTTTTCTGGGCATATATATAAAACCACGACCTTAGCAGGGAACTCTTCAACTCCAAATGGGCGATTGCGTGAGCAGGCAGAAATTTCCAGATCCCAATGGATCCACTGCAAATGGAGGTAGGGGTTAAAGTTTTGAATAGCTTATTACGAACCTCTTTATAATGTTTTTTTTTTCCACGATTTGCTCAGATCATAGATATATACACACACCTCTCCAACCGCCGGCACGGATTCTGGACCCGTCTCTTGAGAACATCAATCGGTTCGAATCTTGGCCATTTTGTGACCCATCATTGGAGGTGCAGACATTTAGTTTCGCTGACATGGCGAAGGCGACTCAAAATTTCTCCAATAGTAACATTCTCGGCGAGGGAGGATTTGGGCAAGTTTATAAAGGAATATTCTCTCCAAATAATAAGACGTTTGCGGTTAAAAAACTCAAACATTTGCCGGATACCCAACGGGAGTCTGAGTTTAAGGCGGAGATTAGGGCAGTTAGCACTGCCCGTCACGAGAATCTTGTTAAATTGGTTGGCTATTGCAGTGAAGGACTAGATAGATTACTTGTTTGTGAATATTTTCCTAACAACTCCTTGAAATCTCATTTACATGGTGAGTGGTGACTCATCTTATTTGGTATTTATATGCGATAAATTCAAGTAATAAATGCTATATTATCATCTTATGAATAATGATTTACTTTGTAGGAAATGATAAGCCAACTCTGGAGTGGTCAACAAGAATGAAAATCGCCATTGGGTCGGCCCGAGGTTTGAAATATCTTCATGACGATTGTAAGTATTTGAATTAAATAAGCTATTTCCTTTTTTTTTTTCTTTCCTTTTTAGTGATCTGTAATTTTGATTGCTTGTTATGTGAGTACTTTCAGGCAAACCAAAGATCATACACCGAGATATCAAAGCAGACAATATTCTTCTTGATAATAATTTCGAACCAAAGGTACCTTTGAAGTTTAAACATGCATTTTATTATTATCAAGAAAATTTTCCTCAATAAGAGATATAACTAAAAGGATCTTTCATTCCGCAGGTTGCAGATTTTGGACTTGCCATGTTTTTCCCGGAAAGTGGTTCTGTTACCCACATTTCCAGTTCTTGGAAGGGAACTGTAGTGTAAGATGTGTTTCTTTTTGTTTTTTTTTTTCCTTTTTTGAACAAAGTGTAAGATGTGTCCCCACTCAATGATAATTACATCTATTATGTGATATAAAATCGGAATAAAAAAATTAAAAAAAAGCATATATATTAGGTCATTTCACGAAAAGTTGTAAATGCTTATGATTTGGCTGATTAGTCTTTTAACACAAAGAGTAAATAAAATCTGCGCATGTTTTGTGCTAACTTTTAATTGACAAAAAAAACAATATATTTTTTAATTGTTGGTGGAATCTCACATGCTTGTAAAAAGCCAGGTCAAAAAAAAAAAAGGAAGAAATTTCTTGAATATTTTCAGTTATGCAAGAAAGAAATCAATCTAAACCCCACATATGTTTATTCCAAGTGCAGTTATGCTGATCCAGAGCATTACCCTTCCCAACAAGTCTCCTATAAGTCAGATGTTTATTCCTTTGGTGTTGTACTTCTTCAGCTCATATCTGGGAGAGAGCCTACTCGTCAAAATGTCCAAATCGTAGATTGGGTAGGAACTGTTTTGTTATTTTATTTTCATATCTCCATATTTATATATATTTTTTAACTCGTTGTTTCTTTTGATCAATATTCAGGCAAAGGATATTATCCTACAAGCTTTGCGCAGTGGTGATTATACTAATATTGCTGATCCCAAATTGCATGGTAATTATGATAGAAGTCAAATGGAACGAATGATTTGCTGTGCTGCAGCTTCTGTATATAAACCTTCAAATACTCGGCCACCAATGTCAAAGGTAATCGTAGCCACACGTAAATTAAGAGTTAGTAATTGGTTATATTAGTATTAATGCTTTAATAGGCATATAATTTACTCTACTTGCTATTAATTTCTCATCATGTTTCACAAAATTATGAGGATTATTATTATTATATATAAACCTTATATTATTTTCCGCACAATGCAGATAATTGAAGCGCTTGAAGGAACAATTCCTCTTAGCGATATATATATATGGGATGACACCACAGTAAATTCCAGGATAGTGCAATAACAGTATGTAAAATGCCTTTTCTCTGGATTCATAATTAATAGTGTGCATATTTTTCCATTTATTCATAAGTTTTCTATGCTATTTATACTTAAAAATGCTAAAATTAGGGATTTTGATTATGTTTTTGCAGTGTTAATTTAGTAAATTAAAGAGTAAGAATAGGAATGTGATGTTCTAGGAGCATATCTGAGAATCGGAAAGAAGTAGGAGGCTAAAAGGCTTAAAGATCGAAGACTCCTTCAGCATATATAAGCTGCGGGTAAAGTTTAATCAGGATCTATGACAACTGTTTATAATGAATTTAGTTTAACATTGTTTTTTAATTTTATTTTTGTTATCTCCTATTTGGGATAGAATTGTGATAATTTAGGAGATCTTAAAATTCAGAGGATTGTAGTAAATGCCTTTTTAAATTTATTTCCTCCAATTATCTTTTCTAAAGTTTAGGATAAGGAATTTCTAGTAGTAAACTGTTTTTGATGGAAACAATATCTTGAAGAAGAAACTTTCGAGTTTAATAAAAGAGAATGAATGGAACCATGGTTATTAAACTCGGGTTGACTCGGACGGTCGGACCGGTTGAACCGTGACTCGGCAAGCAATTCGAGTCGATTCAACATGAAAATCGGAAAAGGTAAAAACTCGGATTGACTCGGAAAAAATCGGGTTGAACCGGTGACTCGGACCGGATTCCGGTTCAACCAAAAAAATTTGCATTTTAAGAAATCAATTCCTAAATTCCCAAAAAATACAGTGATATAATTAAAGAAATAAAATTTAAAGATCCTATAATGTGTTCTTTTAACTAAATCCATAACAAATTATTATATATATTCAAAATATACAAAAACAATGTCTATAATACATATCTAAATGTAGAATTGAATTACCACAAAAAAATTTTATGTTTAATCCTAACAGTAGATAATTTTTTTAATTATTATTTTTTATATATAAGAGTTTATTATATATAGATCGAAAAAATCCTTTGATAGTAATTACAACTAATGAATTGGTAATTATGATTGAAAATTTTGAAACGATATAAATCTTTGAATATATAATTAGTTTATAAAGAATAAAAAGCTGGTAAGAAATTGGATTAAGTTTTGATTGCTTAAATTGCATGTTAATGGAGCTGCAATTAGATATTGATAAGCACCATCCAAGGACAATTAATGTTGACTAATTAAGCATCATCATGTTGCAATTGGTATATAAGTAGCATATAAATAATTTTAAAAACACAACTAACTTTGTTGGTCTTAATATTTTTACATTGATATTTATTAATTAATAAAATTTTCAATGTCTTTTGATATATTATATTTTTATTTTTTATAAATAATTATATTTAATAAAAAATAAAAACTCCGAGTCGATCCGATCCAACCAGTTAACTCTTGACTCAATTGGTAGACCGAGTCGATCTCCGAACCGATTCTGAAAACATTGAATGGAACTTATGAAGACAAAAGAAATAAATGGTGAAAGAGATAGATGGGCTTTGACTTCCATTAAAAGATTAGTAAATAACTGATGCTGAAGTAAAATAAATTACTTTCTTTCTTTCTCTCTTGTGTGTGTTTGCAAGTTACTTGTGACCAATATTTTCAGAAGTGACTCGAAGATCGACTCGGTTTACCAACGGAGTCGAGAGTCAACTGGTTGGATCGTATTGACTCGGAGTTTTTTATTTTTTAAATATAATTATTTATAAAAAAATTAAAAATATTATATTTCAAAATACATTCAAAAATTTTTTAGTTACCAAATATCAATATAAAAATATTACGTTCAATAAAGTTTTTAATTATAAATATCAAATAAATAGTCCAAACATAAATAGTATATATTTAAATAAATCCATGTAATATCTAAATAAATTCATTTAACATAATGACAAGCAATAATCATTAATCTCAATCTCCTTGTTCATCTTTATCTTCATCTTCACCATCATCTGTATTTTCATTTCCATTAACTTCTTGAATTAAATCATGCTCCATAGCATCTAAAATTTTAAAACAAATATATAATTAAATATACTACACACATAATTTTTAATATTCTAAGCTAAATTCATATTATATGAAAGAAACAAACCTTGTACACTTGAAGCTCCATCATCTTTTGGATGTTCTTCTTCTTCAACCATCCTCTCAAGTTCATCATAGTCAAGTTCTCCTTCTTGTCCTTCTTTCTCCATAACCCAAAACTTAGTTTTCTCAATTGATTCATAATCAATTGGATCATATGCCTTCTTATAATTTGCTAACCTAATAATATAATACCGCTACTTTACTTTTGGTACAATATTGTCTCCAAACTTTCAAAATTAAAGTAATATTATCCATTTATTTAAAGTCTATTAGTTATCTCAATTTTTTTTTCCTGTGGTCTTAAAATATAGCATCTGAGTCATTTATAAAGAAATATAACGTGGCCTGCATATGTAAAACATTCGGCATAAGAAGATAGTAAATGATAAAAACTATCTATCCAATTAAATTCTCGGCCATTTTATTTTAATTTAGAAGAAAAAAAAAGTTAAAATAAAGAAATTAATTAATTTTATTGAAAATTTTTTGAAATTTTCTACTAAAGTATGAGAACCAATAATAAAAAGTGAAAAAAAAATCAAATAGTAAGAAAATATTGAAATAAATTCATTTCAAAGAAAAAAATTTTTAATATATGTGTTTAATAGATAGGATATTAATATCAACAAATGAAAATTAGTAAATTTTAATGAACTGTTAATGAAAATTAATTAAAAAATACTACTCCAATTTTAAAGATTTAATGATAACATTCACCAAAATATTAACAAAAAAGGACTAAGTTGTATTTTTAGTGAGAGTAGAAGAGAAATTTGCGACCTTATCTATTTAAAATTTGATAAAGTTGGAATAAAAAAGAAAACAAAATTTAATTTATTAAAGTTTTTTTTTACTGGTAAAGTGGTAATGCTAGAAAAGAAAACAGAGAACGAAACTTTTATATGTCCCTAATTATAGAAAAGAAAATGAAAAATGCGAATGGAAACTTTTCCAATGTCTAATAAAGGTTGGCCAAGTCTTCCACTAAGTGAAATATGAAATTAAAAGACAATTTCCACATACTTCAATGCACTGAGCAGTGAGAAGAGAGGCCGCTGCGTGAAATGAACTGAGCAGAGAAAGGAAATTAGGTATTTAGGGTATTTTTTCTTCAAAACGTAATTGAATTCGGTTCGATTCGAGTCGAATATTTCCGATCCAACCTGATTTTTTTTATTCAAATCGAATTTTTACTCTTTTCGATTTTTATATTGGATCGACTCGAATTGCTTGCCGAGTCACGTTCAATCGGTCCGATCGACCGAATCACCCCGAGTTTAATAACCATACTTGCGACGTAAGTGTCTTTGTTGGGCTTAAGAGAGAAATATGATATTTGGGTAGGTTTAAAGAAGGATTTGGTAGGGCAGATGCCTTTAATTGTATGTCAATAGTCTAACGTGATTCACAAAATTAAGTCATATATACCTTATACTAAAGCAAGATGCGTGTTTTTGCACTTTTCTATGAAAATAATTAGGGATGACGGTCAATGAGCAAAAAAATTAACCAGTCAATTAATATCGATTTTTCAAAATTACTAGTTATTAATTAGTCCGTTATATTCGGTTAATCAGTCTATTGATTTCAATTTTTCGGTTTGGTTAACTAATATTTTTCGGTTAACCATTAAAATTTATAACATAAAATTATATAAAAAAATTAGATAAAATTTAATTCAATTTTCAATATATAAAGTAATTTAATATAAAAATTACGAAATAAACATAATTTACTGGTCAAAATTTATGTTTTATAAATTAATAACTAATATTATAAAATATATTTAATATTTATTGAAAATTACTATATTTGATTCTAAGTCAAATAAAATTTTGGATAATAATTTAATTAAATGCTATTAAATAAAATTTGAACATCAATATATAATAAAAAATATATATAAAAGTTAATTATATACTATATATAAATATTGCTATATAATTAAAGATAATGATATAATATAAATTAAGTTTAAAGTATTATATAAATTTTATAGAAAAATATAAAAAATTAAGGTATAAAAATAAAAATATAATTAAAATATACTTTAAGTATTATTTTATGTAAATTTTAGAGAAAAATAGAGAAAAATTGAAGATATAAAAATAATATATATATAAACCGGTTAACCGTTATTAACGGTTAACCGATATTTAAAAACCTAAATCGTAATCATTAATAAAAAATATAAAAATTAAAAATCGTAACCGAGTCCATCGAATTGGTTAAACATAAAAATCGATTCAATTTTAGATCAATTTTACTGTTAACCATATTTTTTTATTTTTTTGCTCATCTCTAAAAATGATATCATCTGCTCCTTTCTCGGACTTCTAACTAATACGAATGTTATTAAAATTGGTCCGACCGATCGAACCGATTTAGTTGCGAATCATCACCTAGTTTGATCGGTTTAATGTGTAAAACTGAACTTACTAAAAACCGGAAGGAATCATTTTGAACCGTTAGAAAACTGGTTAAATCATGCTAAAACCGAAAAATTGGATAAAATTATAATAAATCGATTTGAATTTAGAAAAATTATTTTTTTATCTAAAATATCCATACAATATTATTTTTTACTAGAAAAAATAAAATAAAATTATAAATATAAAATAATTAAAATTTAAGCAATTTTAATGAATTTTTTATGAATAAAATAAAAATTATAATTTATATTTGGAGAATTTATTTAAAAATTTACAAATTTTTACTATACTTATATTAAATTTTTATTATAAATTTTGAATGATTTAAAAATATAATCTTGTTATTAATATTTGATAATAAATGTATTTTTAAATTATTTTTAATTTGTTTATATAATAAATTTTTTATAATATTTATATAAAATTTAAAAAATAATATTATTTTTTAAAAAATTCAGTGGAATTCTAACCGATGGATTGGATGACGAATCTTTAAGTTTTCCTGTTCTTCATCGGTACGGTTTTAATAAAATTGGTTGATTAACAGTACCAAATGGTAACAGACACATAAATTCCATGCATGCCATTTAGGCAACCATCTGTGTTCCTTATGAAAAGATTGTCAGCCTTTCTTTTGCTTGTTATAGTTTTGACCTTTTCCCTGCCCGAACTTCTTCTGTTGTCTGCAAATGAATATAGTGATATTTGTTGGTTCAGATTTAAAGTGGACTATATCCAATGGTGCGTATATAGCGCATTGGCCCACCATGGAACTAACGCCCAAATTAATTCATGTTTTTGGATTATCTTTGTATAGAATAACAAGTCAAAATATGTGGCCCTGCAAATTTTTTTTTTTTTTTTACAAAAAAATTAACTAAAGTGAGAACCCGACAGTCTGCTAAAAATCGGCGAAATTTTAATGAAAAAAAAAGTTAAATTTTATGGAATCCACGTTTGGTACACATCGATAATTTTATTTTCTATTTTTAGTAATTTCAACTTTTTAAATATATTTATTATAACATTGAATTTTCAATTTTTTTAAATGCATTACTTTCAGAAAAACCACAAACTTATCAGTATTAGACCTGATATTTAAACTGAAATTGAAATTGGTTTACTTGCTCCCCACCGTTATTGGAACCGAGACAAAAGACCTAAAAAACACCTCTATGTAGAGAATGGAAGGATTTTAGAGTGTAAATCCAATTAAAAATGCGATCACCCTTGTAAGTAGAGGTGACAAATGAACTGATTGGACGAATTTTGTATTGGATCATAAATGGATGGATCATAAATGTATCAAAAAATATAAGTCATAAATGGGCCAATACCCAAATGGATTGGACGAGCTTGGGCCAATCTATGAATTTAATGTATATTTTTTAATTAAAATATAAAAAAATAAAATATTTCATTAATAATTTAATTTTCAATTATCACTATTTGATTGACTAGAACTTATCATTATTAGATGAAAATGGTGGCGGTGACGGTGGCAAAGGTAGCGACGGTAACAGTGATAACAACAACGATAATGGTGATAGAAACTGTAGTAGTATAATTAATGAAATATATCGTCTTACACAAAGATAAAGATTTGTGGTATATTATTATATTTAATATATTAGGTATAATATATATTATTTTGTATTATATTATGCTTACATTGTTTTAAAAAAATTAATCAAACATAGTATTCGTATTAATTTACATTATTATATTAAAAAATAAATATGACCTATAACGGATTATGTCACTTTATAATACTGTGTTTTTTCTATATTTTTTTCAGAAGTATATTTGACTAATTATCCATTTCCATAGATGAGAATTTTATTTTAAAATGTAAAGTATATTATTTTGGATTAATTATCAATTATTCTTTTTTCCTTTCTCCGCATGTTCATTTCCTTCTCTTTGATAGTGGTAAATGGTTTGGTTCTCGAGATACATCAAAGCCTAAAGCTTCAACCAAAAATTTGGTAAAGAGATATCATAATACTATAACCTATTCAACCAAAAATTTGGTATATAAGATGAAATTAGACGTAAAGTGGACATGATACATACATATTTTTTTATAATTACAATTCTTGGTACTGAAAATTGAGATCAAATTTTAATTAATTGATGGAACTTTTCCTCAAAATGGCCCACAGGAGAACATTCAAAAATCAGAAATGTTGGAAATGATAAAGAATAATGAATAGATGAGCCAGAAGAATGGATGAGTAAAGATGATAGTTATGCAATGTAGCATTTGATCAGTAAATGCTCCAAATTATATCAAATCTTTAGTTATCGTCTTCTTGGAAATTAAGGAATTCCCTGTGCAACCCTACCACGCACTACCACCACCAATATACAAGGTGCGTTCTTCAGAAAACGCATATGAGAGAGAGGGGGGCCTTAGGTTTAGGGATGATCACGGGGCGGGGATCCGCCCCGATCGGGGCGGGGATTCCCCGAAATTTCCCCCCACTGGGACGGGGGCGGGGGGAAAAAATTCCCAGTCCTAAAATCGGGGACAGGGACGGGGAATGGGATCCCTGCCCCGCGGGGATCCCCGCCCCGCAAAAAAAAAAAATATATATATATATATTAAAATATAATATTTTATAAATAATTAAAATATAATTTAATTTTATAATTATTAAGTTTTAAATTATTATTGATTTTAAATTTTTTATTTATTAAATATTATATTTTAATTTTAATTATTAATAAAATATTATATTTAAAAAAAAAAACGGGGGACGGGGATCCCCGCGGGGGACAGGGATCCCTGCGGGGCGGGGACGGGGGGAATTCTTCCCCCGACATTGGTGGCGGGGGCGGGGCGGGGAATCCCCGCCACTGGCAGGGGATGGAGTGGGGGAGCATTCCTCGGCTCCGCCCCGTCCCGTGATCATCCCTACTTAGGTTTGGGCATATGGACCTTTAGAGGCCTGTGCCCATTGGGCATGTTAAATAGACCCGTTTGGGTCTATTTTAAATGGGTAATTTTTGAATTTGGCCCACTGGACATTTTCTGAATTTTAATTGAATTTGAATCAATTTTTTTTGGATGAATTTGGGTGAGGTTTTGGGTATGGGCATATTTTGACGGGCCTACTCATAAGAGTTAAATATATGAATAGGGTTTGACGAAAAAAAAAATCACTAATTTGCTATGCAATTGATAATTTCTGAGCATCCCACTTATACGAATTTTTAATAGTTGCATGATGAAAGTATGTTGAAAAGCTAAATGGAAAAACTATTAAACAAGAAATGGCATACCTTGATTCGTTTCACCACCGGAACGAATAATCGTTTGACATTTATTATTTTAAGAATTAATTAATACTGTTTAGTTTTATTAGTAAAATGATTAAGACTAATAATACGTATAGATTATCTAATCGTGGGACTCAAATTAATTTTATCGTTATTTCTAAATACGAGAAAGCTGGCATGAGTTTTTGAGTAACATCTAAGATAAATTTTGTTTTCAAAAAATCAATATATTATTCTTTTAGACATAAGTAGGATAAAAAATACTGCCACATTATCCCAGCCTGTATTTTTGCACCATTTTGCTTGAAGTTCGTCTAATTCCGAAAATATATTTTAACAGGATTGAAAAAAAAAAAAAGAAAAATCCATTTTTAGTTTTCTACCAAAATTAATCAATGTGGTCAAACTAATACAAGTTAATATGTACAAATAAAAATTATGAAGTTTTACTATTTATTTATCACATTAGATAAGAGGAAGAAAAGTAACAAATAGAAATAGATGAAAATTGAGGTAGTAAATTATATTGTACACTATCCCTCTTTAGCCATCAACTTCTTAGCTTTCTCGTATGCTTTCTTCAGATACTTCCTAAACCTAACTAAATCGATTCTAACATTTTGTTCTTTCAAATAAATTAATGCTCATAATTTTATCTGCCCAAACTTTCCCTTGGAATGCAATTGGGTCCTTTATCAATAGGCTATTTTTATCCTACTTATCTATCAAACAACTTTCCTCAGCTCCAATTCCATACTCCATGTACTCCAATCCCATACCCCTACCCAAATTCCCAAAGCATATTTCTCCCACCTTCTATCTCAAATATATAATTATATATAAAATAACTTATTTTCACAATATAAAACTAATAGATGATCATCAAAAAGATCCATTTGATCTTCTAAAAATAATCCTACTTATTTCATAATTCTAATATTCATTAAAAAAAAAAAAAGAACTAGCTAACTTTTCAATTTAATCATTAAACTTTTTTTTAGTGTAAATTAAAATTTTCAAAAATCAAAATTTGAACCTTGAACCTTAAACCAAATTCATATGCAATTTTTAACTTATGGTTAATTTGTTTTAATGCCATCTAAATAACACTATTTTTTAAACATAATTCAATGTATAATTGTTATACAAATTCATAGCATTGTAGTAGAAATGTATGATAGTTAAAAAAATTTCACGAAAAATAAAATTACACTTCTGCTAATAGCTTGGAGCAAAAGTAAATTGAACATTATGTTTTGATTTTTTCTAAAATTTATTTTTAGTACTATTTAGCTAAGTCAAATTGAACATTTCTTTCTGTAGAAATTCATCTCATTTTCTTGAGTACTTTCCAACAAAATTTTCTTCTTGGCCTTGCCAAACAATTTAGCTCCATTTATAACTGCTATAAACCTTTACAATAATATTCAGGGTTTGACTCTTTCAATTGATGCAAAAAGACAAACAATATATAAGGCCCTTCAGGCTTCGGTATCTCCAAGTACATCTACAAGCTCTAAACTCTGATATTATTTCTTTTTATCTCTTAAAGTAATTGACTTACATATTGATATTTCACTTAGTGAAAGTGCTCCCATTCCATTTCTCGATTGACCAACCAATGTACTCCCTAAAATCCAAAATGTGAACATGAAAGTACATGGCCTCGAAAATGTAGGTTGGGTTCTCGGCATGAACAATATCTTAGAGGAATGCCCTATATGTACTGTTTGATCTTATAAAAATATTATCTGATTAAGTAGGATTTGTTATATTTTCAAAATAATTTCTTTTCTATTATACCGATGATTTAATTTGTTACATAGTTGTAGAAATATGAGTGTATAAATAAATACACTAAAACAGCTTGCTGTTTTAGTGTATTATAACGTGTTGGTCTTTTACACTAAAACAACTTGTTGTTTTAGTGTATTATAGCATGTTGGTTTTTCCACTAAAACATCTTGTTGTTTTAGTCTAATACAGCCTGCTGTTTCTAGTGTTTTTTTTTGTTCGTAGTTTAGTTAACCAGTTACTAGAGTTAGATGACAGTTATTCTTAAGTTAATTAACTCTAGTTAGTTTTTCACATGTATATAAGTCTTGTTTCGTGTTCATGAAGTAAGATATACAGAGATATAATTTTTCCTCTGTTTTCTCTCAAGCTCAGTAAGAGCTCATTTACTTACTTTTAATTTGTTCATGGTATCAGAGCAAATTACGATCCACATTTTCTGATTCTTTATGTTGTGGATGATCAAGATAATGGAAGAGGCACAAGTTCATCGATCAATGGTGGTAATAACAGGGAGTACCGATCAAAAGATGAAGTTACTATGGATTATGAAGAAGATTTACCGAAGTTGCATAGTTCGGATCATCCAGGTATGATTCTGGTGGCTAATCCTTTGACTGGCAACAACTTCATGAGCTAGAGTATGTCAGTGATGAATTCGTTAGAGGCAAAGGACAAGTTAGGTTTTATTGATGGTTCTATTAATGTTTCGAAGAATGGAAGTGAATATAAAAGATGGAGAAAGGTTGATTGTATAATTAAGCAATGGATCTTGAACTCTATGGTGAAGGAAATTGCATATTCTTTCATATACAGTCCTAACTCTAAGGTTTTTTGGGACCAGCTGGAAGAAAGATTTGGAGACAAGAATAACAGTCCTCAGCTATATCAGATTCAACAAGAGATAAGTTTTACTGAACAAGGCAATAATTTCTTGGTTGTTTACTACAACAAACTTGCGAAATGTTGGGATGAGATGAATAGACTTGAACCTTTTCCTGTTTGCTCTTGTAATGGTTGTAAATGTGGATTGAATAAGAAGCTTGAAATGATTGATATGAAGTAGAAGGTTTTGCAGTTGTTGATGGGCCTGAATCAATCTTATGACAATATTAGAAGTCAAATCCTTGCTTCTGATCCATTACCTAGTGCGGATCGAGTTTATTCCATGATCTCACGAGTAGAAAGATAGAGACAGATCCAAATCCAGCATACAGAAGTTTTAGATGCCTCCTCAATGATACAAGAAGTCAAACTGGTACAAAGAATACATGGAAGAAGAAAGACGAAAAGAAAAAAAAAGGATAAATACTGTGAACACTGTAAGACTGAAGGCCATGAGAAGGATACGTGTTTCAAACTGCATGGTTATCCTGATTGGTGGAAAGATCTGAAGCAAAAGAAAGGAATTGTGAGAAGAGGTTATAAAGGCAAACAAGTTAATATGGCTGAGTCTCCTTTAGAGGATGTAGATGATTCTGACAAGGGTAAGGATAATAACTCTGGTTTGAGTGCTTTAATTCAACAAGAACTGATGAAATTGCTGAAAGGAAAGCAGTTGGTAAATGCAGAGTTCACGAATTTCGCACGATTGGACTATGCAGGTAATTCTATTCATTACGTTTTTAATGCAAATATGGCAGTTAGTAGTGGTTTATCTGATAGCTGGATTGTGGATACTGGAGCTTCAACTCACATTTGCAATAGAAAGGATGTTTTCTTGTATTTGGTTGAAGTTGATAAGCCCACATTAGTGCATCTACCTAGTAGCGAAACTAAACAAGTCAAATTAAAGGGGAATATTAAATTTGGTCCTGACTTGGTGCTTAAGAATGTGCTATATATTCCCTCTTTCACTCACAGTTTATTATCCGTGAATAAACTCTCCAAATCAGCTTCAGTGAAGTTTGGTTTTTACCCAACGTATGGTGTCTTATAGGACCTAAAGACTGAGACCGTCTTCGCCGTGGGAAAGGTAGTGGGTAGTCTATATTTGTTGAATAAAGATGTCTTCAAGAAGAGTGAAAGGGCACCTGCTAAGAATAATGTTTTTCTTAGTTCTGTTTTAGTTGAAAAAGGCTGTACTGAAAATAAAAGGGTCGTCTCCTCTGCCATATGGTATCAGAGGCTTGGGCACCCTTCTTTCATTGTCATGAGACATTTGAATTGTAATATTGAATGCTTAGAAGATGTTTGTTGCGAGATATGTCCATTAGCTAAGCAAACTAGAAGTTTTTTCCTGTTAGCACTTCTGTGGCTTCATCTATTTTTATGCTCATTCACATTGATATTTGGGGTCCTTATAAACAAACATCGCTGTCAGGAGCTTCTTATTTCGTGACTATAGGGGATGACTTTAGTAAAAGCACATGACCTATTTAATGAGTCATAAAACACAAGTATATGGTATTTTTCAGTCATTTTTGATGATGGTGAAGACACAATTTGAGAGAACTGTTAAAACAATTCGGTCTGACAATGGATTTGAGTTCTTGAGTTCTAGTTTTCAAGACTTGTTGAAGGACAATGGTATTTTGCATCAAAGGAGTTGTACTTATACTCCACAGCAAAATGGGACTGTAGAGAGGAAGCATGGGCACTTGACATAGGTGGCTAGATCTTTAATGTTCCAATCTGGTTTGCCTAAGAAATTTTGGGGTGATTGTATCTTGCATGCTACCTATTTGATTAATAGGTTGCTTACTCCTGGACTTTCTTGAAAGACTCCTTATGAAATGTTATTTGGTAGGCTTCCATCATATGAAGTTTTGAAGGTGTTTGGATGTATGTGTTTTTCAGCGGTTGTAAAACCACACAAAGATAAATTTGCACCAAGGGCACATAGATGCATTTTCTTGGGTTTCTCACCAGGACAGAAGGGGTATAAACTATATGATCTTGAAGAAGGTTGCTATGTAGTTTCTCGAGATGTTGTGTTCAATGAGAATGTTTTTCCCTACAAGCAATCTGATGAAGTGCATTCACATGCCACTGTCCCTTTACCACTTGTCAGTTTTCCAGCTGATGATCACTTATCATTGCCAGTAGCTGAACGTGAACTTGGATCTGATAGTTCACGAGTGGTTTCTTCTCCTTCAATGTCCACTTCTCATCAGGAGTCTCAAATGCCATATAGCTTGACACATGCAACTGATGATTCTGTTTTGCAACAGGAGGTTATTGATGTTCATGCTAATGTTTTTCCTCCTATTACTCAACTCAGACGAAGTAGCAGACCTAGACAAACTCCAGCTTGGATGACTGATTATATTGCTAATCATGTTTGTAATTTTTCAAATAGTAAACAGGTGTTGAAAAATGGTGATAAGCAGTACACACCCTGCACTTTTCCATATGTTTATTCACCTAATGTTTTTGCAACATATCTTTGTTTTCTGGCCAAGATAGATACATTGCAAGATCCTAAGTTTTACCATGAAGATAAGGGTGTACCAGCTTGGAAAAAGGCAATGCAAGATGAACTCCAAGCTTTAGAGAAGAATGGCACTTGGGAACTGACTTCTTTACCTCCAGACAAGACAACAATTGGTTCTAAATGGGTGTATAGAACTAAGCTACATGCTGATGGATCTGTTGATAAATTCAAAGCACGGTTAGTGGCTAAAGGTTACAATCAGGTTTCAGGACTTTATTATAATGATAGTTTCTCACCGATGGCAAAAGTGGTCACTGTGTGAATTTTCTTGGCGCTGGCTGCAGCTAGGAACTGGAATCTTCATCAACTAGATATCAATAATGCCTTTTTACATGGCTTTATTGATGAAGATGTGTATATGTTACCACCACCGGGTTATGGGAAGGCTAAACAAGGAGAAGTTTGCAAGGTGTTCCTTGTATGGTTTCAAACAAGCGTCTAGGCAGTGGAACTTGGAGTTATCTTCTCAGTTAAAGGGTTTTGGTTTTCGTCAGTCTGCACATGATCACTGCCTGTTCATTTATTCTCAGACGTCTGTGTTGGTAATTCTCTTAGTCTATGTTGATGATATTTTACTAACTGGAAATTCAGAAGTAGTGATGGAATCTGTTAAAAGATTTCTTGATGATAAGTTTACCATTAAAGATCTTGGTTGCGCCAAATATTTTCTTGGTTTGGAGTTGGCACGATCTACAGCTGGTCTTTATGTTAACCAGAGAAAATATGTTTTAGATCTTCTTCATTCTACTGGTTTAATGGGCGCTAAGTGTACTGCTACTCCATTACCAAAGGGATTAAAACTTTCAACTGATGGTGGTTCTGTTTTGGCTGAAGAGAAACAACATCAATATCACAGGATTATTGGTCAGTTGCTTTATTTAGGTTTCACACGACCCGACATCTCTTTTGCCACTCATCAGTTAAGTCAATTTATTCATCGTTCTACAGATGTTCATTGGAATTCTGTCATGCATATCCTGCGTTACTTGAAAGGTTGTCCTTCTTTGGGTCTCTTTTTCCCTGCAAATAATGACTTGGTAGTTGCAGCATATGCTGATGCTGACTGGGCAGTATGTAATGATAGCAGACATTCCATTACTGGATTTTGTGTTTATCTGGGTGATTCTTTAATCTCCTGGAAGTCGAAGAAGCAGGCGACGGTGTCCAAGTCATTTACTGAAGCTGAATATCGAAGCATGGCTGCTGTGGTTTGTGAGCTTCAATGGATTTCTTTTATTCTTCAAGATATGGGTGTTCCTTTATCCTTATCAATTTCATTGAAGTGTGATAATCAGGTTGCTTTTCACATAGCAGCTAATCCGATTTTCCATGAACGCACAAAACATATTGACATTGATTGTCATATTGTAAGGGACAAACTGAAGGCTGGTTTTATTGCTACTACTCATCTCTCTACTACTCTTCAGGTGGCAGACATTTTTACTAAGGCATTGAATGGTCCTTGTTTCAACAAGCTTTTATGCAAGTTGGGCTTAGTAGATTTTCACCAAGCTCCAACTTGACGGGGGGATGTAGAAATATGAGTGTATAAATAAATACACTAAAACAGCTTGCTGTTTTAGTGTATTATAACGTGTTGGTCCAAGCTGTTTTAGTGTATTATAGCATGTTGGTTTTTTCACTAAAACAACTTGCTATTTTAGTTTAATACAGCTTGCTGTTTCTAGTGTTTTTTTTGTTTGTAGTTTAGTTAACCAATTACTAGAGTTAGATGGCAGTTATTCTTAAGTTAATTAACTCTAATTAGTTTTTCACATATATATAAGTCTTGTTTCGTGTTCATGAAGTAAGATATACAAAGATATAATTTTTCCTCTGTTTTCTCTCAAGCTCAGTAAGAGCTCATTTACTTATTTTTAATTTGTTCAATATTATAATACGAGCTGCTCAAATCAAGAATGTGAATATGCATACAAAAACAATGTTCTCTTTGTTGATTGTGAGAATATCAGAGAGTTCATTTTCGTTTCTTCACAACTTTGACATACATAAATATGAGCAAAATTGATGGAGGGAATGAGGAGTATTGAATGAAGGATTGATTATAGTTGTTATCATAAAGAGTCAGTTAGCAAATATCTTACCCAAAAGTTCCCTTGGGATCAGTGGAAATATGAGAATCAGAGTATGAAATATTTCTAGCTAATCCAAAGTCTGCGATCTGAAAATAAAAATTGAAATCTTACTGTTAGTCACAAATTCTACTTGTCACCAAAATTACTGTCCTATAACAAAAAAAAAAAATTCAAATATTTCATCAAACGATCAAACCAAAACTATCGACAACTTGTATCATTAATATGATTGAAGCTCCTTTTATCATACAGGATATATTTATTGACCAATTCAGAAAAATATTAATCACTACCATGCAAGCTACTCTCTGTTCCATTCATCGCAACAATTTTTTAATTTTTAAATTTCATTTAATGTGATAATTTTAAAATTTTAAGTACTAATTATTCATTTTCTTTTTTATCTCTATATATGCATAAAAAAATAATTAATAGAGCGAGATCATAAGATTATAGACAATTAATGAAATGATATTTTAATAAATTATAATAAATATTAATTGAATTTGATGTTATTAATGATTTTTTTTTAATTTGCATGAAAAGTAAAAAAATATTGCTTTGAACGGAGCGGGGATAGTAACTAAAGAGAGAAGGTTTCAAAGTATTAATGTCGTCTGCCCAAACCCTACCTTGGGTTTGAAGTTATTATCGAGAAGAATATTATCCGCCTTAATATCTCGGTGGATGATCATGGGATCACCTACATACACATATCATACAGAATATGTAACTTTTTAATTAAAACATTCATGTTATGCCACCAAAACATTTAAAAAATGTACATAAGACAGCTTGAATTTGGAAAAAGAAAGAAAGAAAGAAAGAAAAACTCACAGCCTTGGTGCAAATACACTATTCCTTTTGCAGACCCTATGGCAATTTTTATTCTGTTTGCCAAACTTATCACAGCTTTATCCTTTCCTGCAAAGTTTAAAATACATAACACATGAAAAATGATAAATCTCGAAGTAAATATAATAAGAAAATTATAGCAAGGAAAAGACGCACCATGAAGATGAGATCTTAAGGAATTATTGGGAACATATTCATAAACAATCAATCTATTGGCTTCATCGGAGCAGTACCCGACTAGCTTAACAAGGTGTACGTGATGGGCACGGCTAATGGTCAAAATTTCAGCTTCAAATTCATCTTCTTTGCTTCCAGCTTCATATTTAAGCTTCTTAATAGCCAAGACTTCCCCATTTGGAAATGTTCCCTTATAAACGGGACCAAAACCACCCTCTCCAAGGAGATTGCAATTGGAAAATCCACCAGTAGCTGCAACTAGTTCTTCATATTCATACGACTTCAGCTTGATACTTTCAAACCTCTGATTGTGGCCGGAAAGTTTATCTCTACCGCTGGTGGTGGTGGATAGCTTCGGTGCCGGTTTATCTTCTCTATCCGGAGAATTATGAGGAGGCCTGGATATCTTTTTATTTTCTAGAACTAAAGAAGCACGGTTGACTTGGGGGTTTGGATTAGTGTTAGGCTCCGGCACCTTTTTACTTTCTTGAACTAAACGAGCACCGGGGACTTGGAGGCCTGGATTGGTGTTAGGCTGCGTCACCCGTTTACTTCCTTGAGCTAAAGGAGCGCTTGGATTGGTGTTGGGCTTCGAGACTTTTTTAACTTCTTGAGGTAAAGGAGCACGACGGGCAGCTTCGAGGTCTTCGTCTAGATTAAAGAAAGCAAATGAATTAACAACCCTAGGTAGATGGATCAAAAAACTAAGTTAGCTGATATCCATGAAACTGGAAAATGTATTATTAAATACCTTCGTCTCTGCAGCACGCACTGTAACGATAATAACAGGTAACCACAAAAAGAGGAATTCCTACTGACATGAGCACCGCAGTGTAAGTCAGAATTGCCATGGCTGCCGGCGAGTTCTCTCGCTGTAAAAATGTTCTTCGCAGTATAATTGGCTTTATGTCGTTGATTTTAAAGAAAATTTTTTTAGTAACAAATTGTTGTTTTTAATTGGTGCTAAGTAATAAATTCTCATTGCCATCGCCAAACAATGCGTGACGATTAAGTTGCTAATAATTAGATAGCAGATAAAATCAAATAGAATACGATAAAAACTTTATTTGTTTATTTTTACGATAGGCTCTCTACCCCAATTGCTGGTTTGAAAATTGTAATGGAGGTGTAGGATTAGCAGGGACTGTCTAATCTCATTCTTTACAGCTTCGAAACTTTTGTTTTTTTTTGGATCGGAAAGAAGTTATCGGTTAATAACAAATCACAATAGTTAAATAAAATTAAAAAATACAGTAAATAAGTAGATATTAATCATATATAATAATTTATTATTGATTTGATTTATATAAAAAAAATTATTATTCCATCTATCGACAGAGAGAAAACACAATATATATATATATGTGTGTGTGTGAACAATTAATTTCTAGGTGCAAATATTCTAATCCTTAACCACAATAGTAAAATTAGACAAAAACTTTTATTACTTAACTATAAAAGTTTCTATTAATTTCTTAACCGTATGAAATTATGAATAAAAAAATTAATTATAATTTTAGTAAGGAGGGCATACTAAGTTTATAAATAAATAAAATATTTGTAATAATGAAAGGGTTTACATAAAATATATGAATCAAACCAATATTGTATTAACACGTATTCATATTAATCATCGTTCTTTTCTTTGACCAACTTTATGTTATTTTATTAATTATTTAGTTCATGTGTCATGATTAAATCTAATCTAAACAAGAATTTTCCAATAATGATTAAAAAAAACTGATTTGGGAAAAAAAAAATGAAATAGCAGGAGTGGGGCAGCAGTGGTTGGTGGCCGACATTGTTGAAACCCTGAAAGAACCTTGCATTTACCTCTGAATTTAATTCCTCTTATCGATTTCACAAAGTACAAAATTAAACCCGGTAAACAAATACATCACTTTCATTATTCCATATTCATCACGTATAGTTGTTCTATGGTTAATTTTATACTATTTAGAAATTGCAAAGAAAAAAAGAGAGTGAGCGAGCTCGAAATAAACATGAAAGGGTTATTAGAAAAAAAAATTCTTATTTAATAAATTAAATTAATGATAAAAATAGCACCTATACATGCTAATTACCACTTTATTCAATCTTTATGTGTCAATTTTTTATTAAGCAAAACTTACTCGGTTATTGGTCAAGATAAATAAATGATTATTCTAATTTTTGTAACAAAATATTCACGTAAATGAATGCTGCCAATGATATATGGTAGCTGTAGATCCCGAAAGACACTCAAAAGGGGAGGTAAATTGGGTGTCTTGAAATTTTCTGACCAAATTTCTAAAGGAACAGAATTGTATGCAAGTACAGATTTTTAATAGTTTTTCTAATAGAGAATGTAAAAAATGCAAGATAGCAATAGAAATAGATTTTGCAAATTCTTTTTAAACTTCAAATATATTTCTGAAAAAGTGTGTTAAATTTGTTGTGAATGTTTCAGAAATTCGTTTTACAGAATTTTGAAAACATAAATTTTCAGAATGTAAAACAGAATTGTAAAAGATAGAAAATATAGCAGAAAAATAAAGCACACACAGAATTTATAGTGGTTCGGCCAACCTGTCTACCTCCACTCCTCAAAAATTACTCTTGAGCTTTTCTTTTCACTCTTAACTCTTTTAAGGGCAAGAGTTCAAGCCAATATGCAAACCTATGTATATCTACCCACAATCTTTTTTCCAAATAAAAAATTGAAAACACTTAATAGAATTTCTCTCTTAGATTTTAGCCAACCCAACTCATAATCTTTAACAACAATAATTCCTCACAAGTAATTACAATAAAAGTTATAATCAATTGAGGATGATATATAAAAATGAAGTGCAAAGATGGAAAGTGAGATTTAAAATAAGTAAGCTTTCTCTTAAGAGTTAAAAAATCTTTTCAATATGTTCTCTAAACTTCTAAATGATCTAACAACACATATTTATATCCAAAAACATGTTTTGAAGTGAGAAAACACAAAACTAGCCATTTATGACCGTTAAAAAACAGAACAGAAAAATCTGCCTCTTTCTAGCCGTTATTTTGTCCTGTAGTGAGAAACAGATTTTTTATCAGAAAGTTGTCCAGATTTCTAATCCAATTTCTAATGACACAAATTCTGACGAACCATTTTTTAAAATATTTTCTAGAAAAGACCAGTTTTAACTAAAAGCGAAATTTATGACTTAAAAAATATTTTTATGCAATTTTAAGACTTAAAATATGTATGCATGAGAGATAAATTATGCCTCAATTTGATCTTACAATTTAATATCCTAAATTCCTATATACTAAGATATTCTTCAACTTGATCTTCATGAATCCATTTCACAATCTTCATTTTTGATAATTGCATCAGAAAGATATATAGAAATACTTGCAACATATTGCTTAGAACAGATTTCTCAATATAGTTTATATAAGATTTGATTATCATCAAAATTTGGATATGGCTTTGGGCTAACAATCTCTCCCTTTTTTATGATGACAAAACCTTAATAAACTCCATTTAGAAGTCTATCTAGGTTAGTCTAAAAAGCTCCCCCTGAATATATGCACGGTGTATTTACAGAAAAAATAAAATATGTAAAGTAAGTGCAAGCTAAATCGCTCTCTCTATGGTCTCAAACAAGCACCTAGGGCCTGGTTTTCACGCATTTCCTCCTTTCTCCAACTTCATCAGTTTGTTCCATCAAAGACTGACTTCTCTCTCTTTATTTTTCGCAAGAATGCTGATGTGGTTTTTGTGTTGGTTTATATTAATGATATTATTATTACTGGTTCATCTTCAGATATACTCTCTCACACTCTCTCTATTTTGCAAAAGGAGTTTCCTGTCAAGGATTTTGGTGACTTGTATTTTTTCTTGGTATTGAAGTATCCTATTCCTTAGCTGGAATTCTGCTCTCTCAGACCAAGTATATTCGGGATATTATCCACCGGGCTGGACTGGATGATGCCAACTCCTGTCTTACTCCTATGGCTGCCTCACCACCACTATCTAAACACTCAGGTAGCTCATTTTTAGATCCAACTCTATACAGGCTATTGATTGGGGCACTATAATATGTCACATTGACTCGTCCGAACATCTCCTTTAGTGTTAATAAACTGTGTCAGTTTATGCATTCACCCACTGATGTACACTGAAAGTCATTAAAGAGACTACTTCGGTATCTAAAAGGATCTTTCTCCCTTGGGCTGTTTCTTTCTTTGAAATTCTCACTGGATATTAATTGTTATCTGATAGTGATTGGAGAGGTGATCCTGATGATCGACGTTCCACCAGTGGGTTTGGCATTTTTCTTAGACCTTGCTTAATTTCGTGGCTAGCTAAGAAGCAACCTACTATAGCCCGTTCATTTACTGAGAGTGAATACAAAGCCATTACCAATGCTGCTTCTGAATTTCTTTAGCTCAAATCTCTGCTTCATGAGCTTGGTTTTCCCGTCTCTACAGCTAATCTCTAGTGTGACAATATTGGTGCTATTTATCTGTCATCTAATCCTGGGCTACATGCTCGTACGAAGTACATTGAATTGGATTACCATTTTTTCCATGAATAGGTGGCCAGTGGTTCTCTTCATGTCTAATTTCTTAACACACATGATCAACTTGCTAATATCTTTACCAAGCCCCTGTCTTACAATCGCTTTTTTCTCTTACGAGATCAGCCGTCATTGTCTTCGGCCAAGGACTTGCAGGCGGTGTTAGATAATGTTGACAGTTTGCACTTAAACAACTTGTTGTTTGTGTGTATTCCAGCTTGCTGTTTGTATTTCAATAGAACTCCACTTCGTTGTTTGTATTTCAGTGGAACTCCACCACTTCCTCTTACCTTTATATTGTCGTACACGTGAACACATGAATGATATACAAAATATATAATTCTCTTCCATCTTCACCTGTGCAGTTATCATTACAAAGACACGGATTGCAGTTCAGCTTTCTATTCTGGTGAAACTTTCCATTCTGGGAAGATCTCCTATCTTGGCAAGACTCCTCCTCCTGTATGACTCCCATGGATGTCAGAATTCCCAACCAAGGTAGGACATTCATCCCTATAAATAGTTAAGATTATCAGGTATTGAGCTCTCTTAGCCTATTTATATTAAAATCATCCATTTATTATTTACTGACTTGACCGTCGGAGAGTTCACTCGTTGGATCCCTGCCAAATTTTCGTTATTTTCAGATACCCTTGAAACACCAGTCAGGATCAAGTATCCGATAGTAGCCCGGCAATTTTCAAACTGTTATCACATATCATTCACAATTTTTTCAATGTAAATGGAAGTAACCAAATTGATGCACGGATTTCTAATTTTGTATGAAATAAAATTAAAGTGAAGGATTCAATATACCATAAAAATTATGCTGTAATGATTGTAAAATTGCTATAATGATTTAGGCATTGAAAAAAAAAACAAAGAGACAAGAGCGATTGCTTACCATAAAAGCAGATCATGTTCTCAAAAACCAAAACACTAAAACACGACTCATTCTCTTTGTACTAAAAAAACACTAAAACTTTGTCTTCTTTTTACAGCTTTACAATATCTTTTTTCTTTTTGTTTTTTTTAATATTCTTCAAAAACCAAAAGAATTCCCATAAACTTTCAAAAATAAAAATAGTAGTTAAATTTTCCCACTTTAAACCCTATTGTAGAGAGCTCCTTTTTGCAAGTTAGGGTTTCGTTTTAAGAGTTGTTGTTGTTGTTGTTGTTATTATTATTATTATTATTATTATTATTATTATTATTATTTTAAGGGAGAGAGATGATCGAGCAGAGAAGGTGAGACCTGTGAGAGAGAAATAGGAGATACTTGTTCGGTTATTTAAGATAAGAGTCAATTTGATTGGGACACCAAAGCTAATTACATTTGTTCATTTATAGATTTATATTTAATTTAAATAAATTAAAACCACTATCTCAACGGGTCCCACCAACTCCACTCTAATTCTATTAATCAATTTTTAATAAAAAAAAAATCAACTATTTCAGCCCATTATAATCATGCAGGAAAAAAATTAACAATTTGACCAATATTATTTAGAAAAACAAAGACCACTAATTAATTTGATCACTACTTAGTTAATTGACACATTGATTTTGAGTCACTTCATAGCATTAATATTTCGAGTTTGAAACCGACAGGGGAAAAGAAAGAAAATACAATTTGGATTGCAAATATATGTTTAAAAAAACGCTAAATTTACTCTTAAATTATGTAAGATAGTACATATTTATTATTAATTTTTTTTTGTTAAAAAAGTCTATATTTAATTATTTTATCCTACGTGGTATTCTACTGTTAATTTGGTCCGTAATTTTATTTATAAAACCCGTCTAGTTTGGGTACTATATATATATATATATATATATATATATATATATATATATATATATATATATATATATATATATATACACACACACACACACACACGTTCCTATATGTTGATCTACATATCAATATTAGTTCCCCTAACATTTCTATTTTTTTTCTTTTTAACTTTCAGGTGTGATATACATTTTTCTGTGCCTGTGAAGAAATAATGATCACTCATTTTGCACGATATTTTAATTATTTATTTCCAAAAAAATATATGAATTATGTTAAAAAAAAACTAGAATTGATTAATGTCCGTCAAATCTTTAACACACATTTTATTTTTATATATTATGCTCTAAACATAAACTCTCTCTTTTTTTAACGGTCAACATGGATTAAAAGGGAAAAAGGAGAAGTTCATACATACCATTTCTTTAAACTTTTGTACAAAAATACATCTAGCCCTTGAATAATGATTCATAATTGTGATTTTACTACTAGTACCCGATTCAATATTTGAAATTTCAAGAGAAAAACAAAAATGAGAGAGAGAGATTTGTAGTAGCAAGTACCTAAGAAAAATAAACAAAAAAGTTTTGCATCAGTAATTAATTAGCTCATGAGAACTTATCATTAATACATTAATATGGAAAAATCTTGCCTACGCTAAAAATAATTAATGGATAAATTTTCTCTAACAAAACTGACAAATCTTAATGTACCAATTTAGATTATAGATTTTGCAAAAATAAGTTTAATGTGCTAGATTAGATAAATTAGGCAAACTTAGAGTAACCTGTTCACATCCGGTCTTTATTTATTTGAGTGAATTAAAAGTTTAAGAGTTATTTCCTTGTTTTAAGTGACTTTTTTGTTCTTTCTTACATCTTAATGAATATATATATATATATATATATATATATATATATATATATATATATATATATTACCTACCTTGTAAATACTTTTAAAAATATCTTTTACATTGTTAAATTTTAACGATAACAACTACTATTAATTAATAAACAAGGACCTGATGAAAAGATGGTCCATTGAACCTTTCTTTCTTGGAAAATTCTTGCCTATTTTGATTTATTTATTTATTGTTTGGCATAAAATATAATTTCCAGATAAATTATCATGATGACACTCATCAATTTCTTTAATGTGTGGACCTCCTTTTCTCTTGGATGCGTGTACGATTTTTTTTTTATAAGAGTAAATTTTGATTGGTCGCTCATTTGATTTATAAAAACTGAAGGTATTGAAAACACTACTGGATGGCCAATCGTTTATTGGAGGGAGTACTAAGAAATTTGAATTTTTTTTAAATAAAATTTCAGTTTCAATTATTGTTTCAGGGATGGAATATATGCTTTTAAAAGAAATGTCTTCTAATTATGGTTCATGTCCGATTTTAAATTAATCAATTTTATAAATTTAAAACAAAATATATATTAAATACTGAAACGTACGGACAAAAATAGCGAAAAATACTACTAGTTGCCGTAAGGTACCATAATGGAGAGCTTACATTTTGTCCAACATCACATGACAGGACAACTAAATTGAACGCAAAAGGGAAAATGGGAGCAATAAAATAAGTTACCAAGAATCTTGATTTTTTTTTCCTTTCTTCAATTATAGTTTATCAAAGCACATATTATACCATACAAAGTTACCTACTTTTTCCATACCAAAATCCTTCAACCTTCCTCCAACCTCTTTTCCAACTTGCTTGCAAACCCACCAGAACATCCTAAATCTCAGCAAAATAGGGTGGGTTTTTTTTTATTATTTATTTTGGTGTAAAATTTAAAAAAAAAAAATTAGAAAACTATTGTTACAAGAAAATTATTTAGTAATTTAGGGTATTAAAAAATGACATTCATAGTTGTCAATTTCTAATCAGGTGGGACCCACAAGCAGAGGCTGAAAAATTGCATAAAAAACAGCATGTTTTGTTGCCGTTTTTCACTATAGCAGAACGATGCCATTCTGGAGGGGACAAGAAGGAAATAGAAAATGGCGCAAGGAGCTACCGTTTTCTATTAGCAAAAACAGCACCATTTGGCTCCGGAGAAAGTGATAGATGTGATGATAAAATCTGTTTACAGGCGAATATGGGTTACTGTGTGCTGCATAGCACACAATAAATCCGTTGGTTGTTAAAATTTGGACATTTTGTGACAATTATTTTAAGGGCATTAAGGCTCCATAATTGACTGCCCATGTTTGTGAATTTCTTGCAAGGATATCCAAACCGATAAATCTTAATGTACCGATTTAGATTATATATTGTGCAACAATAAGTTTAACATACTAGATTGGAAAAATTAGCCAGACTTAGAGTAACCTGTTTATGTCCGGACTTTATTTATTTGAGCCAATTAAAAGCTTAAGAGTTATTTCCTTATTTTAAGTTTTTTTGTTTCTTCTTTCTTACATCTTAATGAATATATATATTATCTACCTACCTTGTAAATACTTTTTAAAATCTCTTTACATTGCTAAATTTCAACGATAAAGACTATTATTAATTAATAAACAAAGACCTTATGAAAAGATGGTCCATTGAACCTTTCTTTCTTGGAAAATTCTTGCCTATTTTTATTTATTTATTTTGGAATGAAATATATTTTCTAGAAAAATTATCATGATGATACACATCAATTTCTTTAGTGTGTCGACTTCTTTCTCTCTTCAATGTGTGCATGAATTTTTTTTTTTTAATAAGAGTAAATCCTGATTGGTTGCTCATTTGAATTTTATAAAAACCGACAAAATTGAAAATACCAGTTCACCAATAATTATTGGTTCGAATGCTAAAAAATTGCATTTACCTAAATAAGAGCACATATTTAATTTTTGTCTGATATATATATAAAACATATGTTATTGAAAAGATCGTCTCTACTTACAGATTTGAGGATCTGACTTTAAATTAATGGGTTTCGTAAACCTAAAAAAGCTGAGCTGAACATGGAAGTGTGATTTAAAAAAAAAAAAGTAATTAATGGGTTTCGTAAACCTAAAAAAGCTGAGCTGAACATGGGAGTGTGATTTACAAAAAAAAAAAAAAACCACCTAGTTGCCCTAAGGCACAATCATGGAGAACTTATATTTTGTCCAAGATCACAAGACAGGGCGGCTAAATTGAACAAGACAAAATTGCAAAAGGGCAAACGAGGGCAATAAGGTAAGTTACCATTAATCAATATCCAAGAATCTTGATTTTTTTTTTTTCAATTCCTTTTTCAATTATAGTTTATCAAATCAAATATTATAAAATATCTAGTTACCTAGCTACTTTTTGCCAAAAGCTTATATCAATTAATGATTTCGAGATGTTGCTATTCAATTTCTACTTTTTCCATAACAAAATCCTTCAAACTTTCCAGTCACTTTCTCACCCTCTAAATAAATGAACATCTTTCCCGGTGATACTATTGTAACTTTTCCGGGTATATATATACATAAATCACGACCTTAGGGAACTCTTCAACTCCAAATGGGCGATTGCATGAGCAGGCAGAAATTTCTTGACCAATCATTGGATGTGAAGCAATTTAGTTACCGTGACCTGGCGAAGGCGACTGAAAATTTCTCCAATAATAACTTTCTCGGCGAGGGAGGATTTGGGCAAGTTTATAAAGGAGTGTTCTCTCCAAATAAACAGGTGTTTGCAGTTAAAAAACTCAAATATATGCCGGATTTCCAGCAGGAATATGATTTTGGGCTGGAGATTAGGTCCGTTAGCTATTTCCGACATCACCCGAATCTTGTTGAGCTGGTTGGCTATTGCAGTGAAGGATTAGATAGATTACTTGTTTGTGAATATCTTCCTAACAACTCCTTGAAATCTCATTTACATGGTGAGTGGTGACTCATCTTTCGTACAGTATTTGGTATTTATATGCGATAAATTCAAGTAATAAATGTTATATTATCATCTTATGGATAATGATTTCCTTTGTAGGAAAGGATAAGCCAACTCTGGATTGGTCAACAAGAATGAGAATCGCCATTGGGTCAGCCAAAGGTTTAGAATATCTTCATGGAGGTTGTGCGTATTTGAATGAAATTAGCTATGTCCATTTTTTTTAGTGATCTTTAATATTGTTGGCTGTTATAGGGTCAGTTTCGGGTAGACCCAAGATCATACACAGAGATATCAAAGCAGACAATATTCTTCTTGATGATAATTTCGAACCAAAGGTATCTTTGAAGTTTAAACATGCATTTTATTATTATCAAGAAAATTTCCCATTCGTTCAATTAGAAAAAAACAAAAACAAAAATCTCCCTCAATAAGTGACATAACTAAAAGGATCTTTCATTCTCCAGGTAGCAGATTTTGGACTTGCCATGTTATTCCCAGAAAGTGGTTCTGTTACCCACATTTCCAGTGCTTGGAAGGGAACTGCAGTGTAAGATGTGCTTCTCTCTCTCTCTCTCTCTCTTTTAACAAAGTGCAAGACAGGCCTGTTCAAGGGTTCATATTGATAATTAGAATCTAACCGAATTTTATAAATCGAAACCGAATAGATCAAATTAATTTTGATCGATTTGGTTCGGTCTATTCGGTTATATGTTTTAGATTCTATTTTTAACTTATATAGATCCCTAAATTAAATTGTATTAATTTATATCCATTAAAATAAAATAAAACCATTTAAAATAACTAAAATAAAAATAATGTACATGAATTTATCATATTATGTCACAATTCTAAATAAACTAGTCCTAACCTAATCTTAGCATGCTCAAAATAAGCACAAATTGAATTCAAAAACATGAAGAGTGAAGATACTATTACCTAGCAGCCCTCTATTTTCATATGCATTATTAGCTGTTTAGATAGCAAGACATTAAAAAAATTAAGTTAAATTAAATTAAATTAAATTAAAAAGAACAATAGATAGCACGACATTTCAAATTAAGAAAACAAAAACCCAACTGCCAATGAAAGGCCATTCAAGAAGCATGAAGAGTCTTCAATGAACTGATGACAAATTGTGCAACAAAGGAAGAATATTTCACGCCACTGTAAATGTGCAATGATAAATGTATATAAATGGCATTTATGCATCATCACTTACCAAGTATAAGCTTCTATGTATTCTCATAGTTACAAGCAAAATAATTACAAATACTCGTCTTTAAAAACAAAGGTAAACTTACATACATGCCCAAAAAACGAATATTATATATACATATATAAAAATTAACAACAAAAAGTTATTATGCTTCAAAAAATAAATAAATAAATAAAAGGCCCTAATGGCCTTCTGTTCCAGCAGTTGGGTTGCCTCCAATTAACAAAGAAACAAAGAAATAGACCAACAGTTGAACAGTTGAACAAATGACAAAACAGAAAATGAGCTTGTATAGTTGGAAAGGTAAAGAAAATGAGTTGACCAATTTTACTATTCAAAATCATTATACACATTAACATTAAATTAATTCTCAAACCAACCCAAAAGCTATTTAATTTCACAATAGTGGATCATGAATTCATTTATTTAGTCCCTATTTAGCAACTTTTCTTTTGCAAAAGAAAAACATTGCCCAAGCTTTACAACTGGCAATTTCAATTCATCCCCAGAAAACTTTGAATTCTGTCCCATTTTTAAGAAAAAAATTACTAAATGTATATGTGTCGAAACCAAGGAAAGTGGTTCCCAATTGAAGATAAAGTTATATAGATATAGCTACTGCTCCAGAATTGAAGACACTTCAATAAACAAATTACATTATTGAGAATGTTCAACGGCTTTTATTTGGTAAGTTTTCAATATTGAGTAAGCTGAGTTCAAGAAAAACAGAGGGTTAATATTACTCATAGTCACTGAACTTACATTTAATAACCCAAAAGTAACTAAATTATTTTTCGTAACGAAATTATCACTGAATTTTATACTATTTTGCCCAAAAATCATCTTGATCGATTTTCGACAAAAATCATCGTCGAAGTGCAGACGTGGCACGTCATGTCATCTACTTGTGCACATATGGCGTGCCACATCATCTATTTTTGCACATGCGATGTGCCAGGTCAGCATTCTGACAATGGTCATCGCCAAAAATCAGTTAAGATGACTTTTGTGCAAAATAATATAAAATTCAGTAACAATTTTATTATGAAAAAAGATTATTATACGTAAATTTAGTGACCACGGATGAATTAACTCTGAAAAAAGTTTAGCTTGCTCCTCGTAAGAAAATAAATCTTCTCTGCAATCTTTCAACTTTCAAGAGACCTGAAACTAAAAGTCCCATAGATGTAAATGTAAGTTATAAAAAATCCTGAAAATTTCTACCACTATTTATCGATAGCGAATGCGCAAATAAATGGATCAGATTATCCTCTCTCTAAAAGTTAACAGAACATATTGATCACGGTAAGAACAAAGACATAATTCATTTTCATATTTTAAATAATTGCTTACAAACCCATTAACAAATAGCAAGAGAAGTTCAAATGAAGCATCAAAAGGAATTTTGTTCCTTTTAAGTTAATATTTAAAGATGCTCTACAATTTGCCAGCCAAAACAAATACACAGAACACTTGTGTTAAAAAAAATATAAGTTTGCAGACTAGGGATGCAAATCTTCTTTCAAACAACAATGTTACAAAGCCATTATAAAAATTAAAAAGGAACAAAATCAAGCAATTAACATTCCAGATCGGGTTAATTTCTTCTTATCTCCTTGTTTTCTCCTTCACGAAGAACTCAGTAAATAAGGCAAGTTTGTTTGGCGATTTTGATCTGTAGAGGTGAATGGAAGAGACAAAAAAAGGAAGATAAGGTACGCGACAGAGAATGGAATTATGGAAGGAGTGAAGAACGAATAAGAGAATGGAAGAGGTGGCTACTGAGGGTTGATTTCATTCACGTTCACTCAACTTGTATTAAATTATACAAAAATCACAAAAGAATTTTTTCTTTCAAAAAAATCATTGAACTTAAACTTTTTATATACAAAAATAACTATGATCAGTTTTCAGTGATTACACTTGCCGAAAAGTTAGCTGGCACGCCATGTCAGCTAGCTAGTTGTGCACACGTGGATATACTGTCTAGTACATGTCAAATGCTGACATGTCATTTTTTGACACATCAGCTGCCACGTGGAGAGGCAAAATTCAATTTGCCACATCAACAGGACATGTCAGCTTCCAATTAGAATTTGACATGTGGCCAAAATTTTGAATTTGTGAAATACTATTTTCCAACTGCTAAACAATTCTGAATTATCAATTTTCATTTACTCTGTATGGCAATTTGCAATCTTGCATATTTTGCAATTATCAACTTGAAAGGCATAATCAACCTCATAAGAAAAAAATTTGCAGAATTTGTTTCAAACCAACAGCACCTTTCAAAATATCGAAATGGTTCCTATTCCAACATGACATCCAAAAATCCAATCATCCACCTGTTTAAACAAAAAGGACACGTGAAGGCATTAGACAAAACCAAAAAATGCACCCCTAGCTAGCCAGCTTTAATCCAGCTTTTTCAAAACATCCAAAAAGTGGGAATTCAACCCCTGTAATAACTATACAAATATTGCCTAAACATAGTAATTGGCAAGTAATCAAAATTACTAACATTCTTCATCCAAGCAAGCTTATAAACACAAAATCATTTAGCAGTAGCCCTTCCTCTTGCTCTCTTAGTCACTGCAATTGTTGCATAATCTTTCAAGTATTTAAACTTGACTTGTCTCACTCTCCTGGTAACTCTGGAAACTTCAACACTTCCTTGTACTTGGCTTGCTTTCCTCTTCTTTTGAATAGGCTGGTTTTCAATTTGGTTGACTTGAGATTGCATGGTAATTTCATTGATGACAACACTTTCCTGTGTTGGTTAATTATCCTATAACATAACAATTATAATAACTAATTAAAAATAAATTAAAATATTTAACAAATAAAGTGTCAAGTAAAAACTTATACAATACAAGAATAATATGAAAAATATGCATCATAACCTGGGAAGCTGCTGTTGTGTCAAGATTGTCTCCAAAAATTTGATTATATACTTGATTAATTTCTCATACATTAAAATGCATGTAAGAGATTTATGGAACAAACCAAAAAATGCATTAACAAAAAAATTTTGATTATATACTTGATTAATTTCTCATACATTAAAATGCATGTAAGAGATTTATGGAACAAACCAAAAAATAAGTTACAAATGAAAGAAGAACTTCAAATTTGGTTTAAGTTGCTTCTTGGTCTTGATTTTCAATTTCAGGATTAGTTTATAGCTCATTGTTAACATCATTCTGTTTTGCAATCCACTTTGAATGTCCTCTTGAATTATGTCCAGTTAAACGGCAGATTGAACAAGTCATGCTAACATTACCCTTCTTGGAAATTTTTTGCATTCCATTTGATCCTCTATTTTGTCTAGCTGGCTCAATTTCTTTAGGTTCCAATCTTTTATTCTTTGCTTTCCTCCCTCTCTTACTCTTGATTGGCTTAGGAGGAATGATTTCACCACCATTTTTAACTCTTAACCATAACTCCATTGGATTGGTTGGGTTGATAAAATGATCATACACCTTCATGAAGGTTTCCATATGGTAGTGCTTTGTGAACATAATTCTCAATCTTTTCATTGTTAAGCACAATTGCAATATTGCATGTATAAGTCTGTCCTGTTAAATCCCACCTCCTACAGGTGCACTGCCATACCTCTATGTTCACTATGAATTTGCTTCCTTAATCTTGCACTTCGACCTTTGGACCACCAGAATAATCTGGCTCAAAAAATGTAGCATCATTTTTCAATTTCAGCTATCGTTTCCATACCTTGGGACATATCTTGCCATAGTATGTCTTCATTTTTTCTTTATTCTTATACATCCTCTTCATAAGCTTTGATTTTATCATTTCTAGCATGGTTATGATAGATCTTTCCTTGGCATCCTTTATGTATCTAAAAATAAAACAAAAATAGCTTGTCAATTAATTAAATAATTTTGTAGACCTTACAAAATATAGTTCAATAGTTGTACATACCTATTAAAATATTCACGCATGTTATTTAACAAAATGTCACGCTTTGCATGGGTACTAAATAAACTACATGTCCAACTGTTAAAAGGTTTGTCTAGATGTTCTAACCAAGCCCTTGCATCAGTATTTTCATTTTCAATATCTTGAAGAGCTTGATTGTATTAACGGTATTATCCAGCCAGCTGTGAGTGCATGGAGTGATAAGGATGAGGCACAACCTGGAGAGATAAGGACATGGAGTGATAAGGTTGATCCCACTCACGACAATCTCAAAGGAGAGATGGATAGTAACAAGGATTCTAAGAAGCAACAAGTTCCTACAATATGATAACTCTCCTAGCAGTGGAAAGCTTGAAAAAGAGAGATATAGTTTCATTTATATATTTTTGTTATTAATATCGTGATTGTAAGTAAGAAAAGAGTGACAAACAGTTCAATAAAAATAACATTGTTTAAGCTATACTCTGTTTTTCTTCTTGGTATCAGAGCCATAGATCCTAGCCACCATGACTTCATTATCATTAAACGTAGGTAACTTTGTTACACTCAAACTCACACCTTCCAACTACCCATTATGGAGAGAACAACTCTTAGGCTTAGCAGAAAGTCAAGACTTAATAGATCATCTCACCAATAACACGCCAATACCAGCAAAATACACTGACCATGACCTAGCCTCTGCAACCTCAACCACTCAACTGACAAAGGAGTTTATTACCTGGCAAAAATCTGATCGTCTTCTCAGGGGCTGGATCATCGGTACTCTGTCTGAAGAAGCACTTGGGCTGGTTATTGGTTTAGATACAGCCCTTGCAGTCTGGGACGCCTTGAAGGATGCGTATGCACAGGATTCCCAAGAACGAGAATTCACCCTACGACAACAACTCACTTATCTTCGCAAAGATGACACCAAAACAATTGGAGACCACATACGTATATTTAAAGGTATATGTGATAATCTTGCTGCCATCGGGAAGCCTATACCAGACAAAGAAAAAGTTTTTTGTCTTCTTACTAGCCTTGGTCCACAATATGAAACTTTTACCACCACCATGCTAAAACCTCCAAGACCAACATACTTAGAATTAATATCTCAACTACAAAGTCTTGACCAGCGACGTCACTGGTTTCTCTCCCAAACTGACCTGCATTCCTCTCATCTTCCATCTCACCTTGCCTTTTTTAGCCAACAAAAACAAACCCAAAACAACAGCTCAAGGAACCGCAGTTCTCCCTTTACTTCCTCAGGTCGTGGTTTTCAAGCCCAGCAACCCCAGAATACTGCTCATCCTTACACTGGTAATTCAACTTCATCTACAGCACAGCGTCGACCTCCTCCCCCAGGAGAACGACGAATGACCACAGCCGAGCGTGATCTATACCGCAATGAAACCTGCCAATACTGTGGGAAACCGGGTCATATTGCCAAAATCTGCTGGTGGATTCCAAAGCGACCATCCTCAATGGAAGAGATCCCCCAAGCACCTGCAGCACTCACTCTTGACACTTCCATTGCTGACACATAATGGACCTCTGACACTGGAGCTTCCAATCATATGACAGGTAGGCCAGGTATGTTGACAAATATACATAACTATGTTGGAACTGATTCTATTATGATTGGCGATGGCTCATCAATACCTATTAAAGGTGTTGGTACCTCCTACATTCAACAAAATGACAAAACCTTGCCTCTTCGTGATGTCCTTTTTGTTCCAAATTTGAAGAAAAATTTACTCTCCATTAGTCAGTTAACAACTCAATTTCCTGTTAATTGTGAATTTACTGATGTTGATTTTTGTGTAAAGGAACGGAACACAGGGCTTCCACTTTTGAAAGGGAAAAGGACCGGTGACTTGTACACCATGTCTACTGCACTAGAGACTTATTTTTCACACCGTTTCAAATCTGGTACAGCAGATGTTTGGCACCAACGTTTAGGCCATCCTCAAGCTTCAGCAGTTAGATTTTTAAAGAATAAAGGACTCATAGATGTTCATGGTCCCTTACGGGATACACATCTATGTGATAGTTGTCAATTAGGCAAATTAAGTAAACTTCCTTTTGCTTCATCTGAACATTTTAGCTCTAGTATTTTTGATAAAGTTCATTGTGATTTATGGGGTCCAGCCCCTGTTTTATCTATTGGTCAATTTCGATATTATGCTTGTTTAGTGGATGATTATTCGAAATATACTTGGCCCATACCTTTAAAACATAAATCTGATTTTTTTGTTGCCTATTTAGCATTTGAGAAATACGTTGAACGTCAATTCAATAAGAAAATTAAAATCTTTCATTCTGATGGTGGAGGTGAATTTGTCAATTCTCGACTTTCTTCACACTTTCTTGCAACAGGTGTAATCCATCAGTTATCGTGTCCTTACACACCCGAACAAACAGGTATGGTTGAGCGAAGGCACCGCATTATACATGAACTTGGGATGACAATGTTGTTTCATAGTCATGTCCCTCTCTATTTATGGGTTGAAGCCTTCACCATTGCAGTATTTCTTCTTAATCGGTTGCCTTCCTCCTCTCTTCACTTTGACACACCCTATTTTATGTTGTATGGCACACACCCCACTTACTCTTCCTTACGTGTGTTTGGTTCCAAATGTTTTCCTTATACATGGGACACGAAATCACATAAATTTGATCCTAAATCAATAATGTGTGTTTTTGTAGGTTACAGTGACAAGCATAAAGGCTACAAGTGTTTCCATCCATCAAGTCAAAAATTTTTTATATCTCGTCATGTTGTTTTTGATGAATCTGTTTTTCCTTTTAAATCTTCCTTGATTTCTCCTTCTGAGTCACATACTCTTCATATATTTGATGCATGGTTGCCATCTTCTAATGACTCTCTTATTCCAGGCACTTGCTCTCATGCGGCTCCCTCCGTTCCGCCAATTCCCTTACCTTCCATGACAGTGGCTTCCTTCGATTCCCTCTCCAGTTCATCTGCACCTGCTACCCCTCCCTCTGTGTCTGCCTCTGATGTTACTATTCCTATCGGTGACCATTCCTCTACGTCTCTACCTCTCTCACCTGTTGTTCATCTTTCTGCTCCTACCACAGGTCTATCTTCCATCATCGATCCACCTGCTACTGCTCCTTCTTCTCATACCATGCTAACCAGGTCCAAGACTGGGGTCGTCAAACCGAATCCCAAATATGCCTTGGTCACTTCTCCAGCTGCCTCTGTTCCTTGTGAACCCAAGTCGGTTAAGGCTGCTCTCTCTCATCCAGGCTGGCACGCTGCTATGATGGATGAACTCACTGCACTTCATCAAAATGGAACCTGGACTTTGGTGCCTCGCACTCCCCACATGCATGTTATTGGCTCTAAATGGGTCTTCAAAACCAAGCTTCGCCCAGATGGGACACTTGATCGCCTCAAAGCAAGGTTAGTTGCCAAGGGTTATCATCAGGTCGATGGTATTGACTACACCGAGACATTCTCTCCAGTCATCAAACCAGGTACAATTCGTCTCATTGTTAGTATTGCACTTGTGAAACGTTGGCCTATTCGCCAACTTGATGTCAAAAATGCCTTCCTCCATGGTCGTATTGTTGAAGATCTCTTTATGGAACAACCTCCAGGTATGTCTGACTCCCATCATCCCGAGCATGTGTGTAAGCTTCAACGTGCCTTATATGGGCTTAAACAAGCCCCACGTGCTTGGTTTGATAGACTTAGTTCTTTTCTTCTTTCTTATAGTTTCTTTTGTAGTTTGGCTAATCCCTCTCTCTTTATTTTTCACTCTAACCAAGACACTCTTGTCTTACTAATCTATGTTGATGACATGATTCTTACAGGTTCCTCCCGTTCACTTGTTACCTCATTTATAACTCTTTTAAGCTGTGAATTTTCTATGAAGGACTTAGGACCAGTACATCACTTTCTCGGCATTGAATTTTCTCCTACCTCAGATGGCCTGCATCTCTCTCAAACTCACTATGCCCACTCCATCCTTGAAAGGTCTGACATGCTGTACTGCAAGCCCATGCCCACACCCTTGGAGGTCCGACCTGCCCATGTCTCGCCGTCTGCTCCTCTTGCTGATCCCACTCAATTTCGTGCTATTGTGGGGGCACTTCAATACCTCACCATGACCCGACCAGACTTATCCTATAGTGTTAATTATGTATCTCAGTTCATGCACGCACCAACATCTGCTCATCTCAAACTGGTTCATCGCATCTTACGGTATTTGAAAGGCACGATTACCACTGGGTTGCATCTCACCTCCAACACTACTATTGGCCTCACTGCCTTCTCTGATGCTGACTGGGCTGGTTGTCCAACCACCAGGCGTTCTACCACTGGTTATTGCACCTTTCTTGGTTCTAATATCATCTCTTGGTGTGCCAAGAAACAGCCCACCATATCCCGCTCCAGCACCGAAGCTGAGTACCGGGCTATGGCTCATACAGCTGCTGAACTTACTTGGCTTACTTTTCTTCTTCAAGATCTTCGTATTCCTCTCTCTGCTACATCGATTCTTTACTGTGATAACATCAGTGCTCTCTATATGACAGTCAATCCTGTTTTCCATGCTCGCAGTAAACATATTGAGCTTGACTATCATTTTGTACGTGAACGTGTTGCCCTTGGTTTACTTGTTACTACACATGTCTCCTCTGATCAACAGGCTGCTGATGTCTTTACAAAGCCTATGTCCAAAGCTGCCCTTTCCTCATTTCGCAACAAACTGTGCCTGCAGCCTCGGCTCAGTTTGAGGGGGGATATTAACGGTATTATCCAGCCAGCTGTGAGTGCATGGAGTGATAAGGATGAGGCACAACCTGGAGAGATAAGGACATGGAGTGATAAGGTTGATCCCACTCACGACAATCTTAAAGGAGAGATGGATAGTAACAAGGATTCTAAGAAGCAACAAGTTCCTACAATATGATAACTCTCCTAGCAGTGGAAAGCTTGAAAAAGAGAGATATAGTTTCATTTATATATTTTTGTTATTAATATCGTGATTGTAAGTAAGAAAAGAGTGACAAACAGTTCAATAAAAATAACATTGTTTAAGCTATACTCTGTTTTTCTTCTGATTGAACTTCACATCGTATGATGCCCTAGTAGCATTCCAAAGAAAATCCAGTTTTTCCTTTATATTTTTCCTTGAAATTTTGGTATATATGCCTAACATAGTGTCTGTGTTCTGCATTGGGAAACAAGCCTCTAACGGCTGTTATCCATCCCTGCAAATAATAAAACATAGTTTATTGCATCCACACAAATGGAATGAAATAATATGGAAGTATTAAAATCAACTAACCTTTTATCTGTCTGACATCCAGACAATATGTTGTGTGTTTGTAATCTCCAAATCTTCACCCAAATTATATAAGAACCAGCTCCATATTTCAGTGGATTCATTTTCCATCATAACAACATATGTAATTGGAAAAATACAATCATTTGGGTCAATACCAACTGTTGTGAATAAAAAGTCACCAAAATTTTCTTTTAAACCATGTTCCATCTACCCCAATTATTGGCCTCTAACCAGCCTTGAATGCATTTTTGAGTGGTCCTAAACATATATAAAACCATAAGAATCTACCTTCATCTCTCCATATGTGAACACTTAAACCAAGGTTAGTTTGTAAAATTTAAGCCTTATAATCCAGCAGTTTCATATACTCCATCCTCTCATCACCAAAAATCCACTTTAAAGCCATTGTTTTGGCCCTTCATGCCTTAATATATCCTATTGTGTATCCTAAATCCTCTCTAACAGTGCTAATGATGCCTTTCAACTCCACACTGGATCATCTATAAATCTATCATAATATTTGCTTGCTAACCATTAGGAAATCATGTAAAAGTTTTTGAACACTTTCGAACAAGTGTGATTAAAGTTGGAGGTTTTAATCTGCACGGTAGGATCATTCTTACTAACTCTACTGGCCCACAACCTAAAAGTACAACCTTGAGTCATGCATTTACATAAAATTCTATTCCTATCATTAGCAGAAAAGTGAATTAAAAACCTATTCTTGATGCTTCAAGCTCTGCAAGCCCTTTTAAATTGATCCAAGCTTCTAAACTTCATTCCACGTAACAAGATGGGATTCTTCATATGCTTTTCTTCATTAAATTCAGGAAATCTCATGCGATGTTCACCATCAAAATCTTCATCATCAGAACATAAGTCATCTGATTCTGAATAATCAGATGAATCACTGATAAATTCATATGTTGTTTGTATAGATTCCTCAACATTAGGCTTTCTGCCTTCCTTCCTCGACCAATCTTTTAGACCATTTTCTGACCGATGAATAAGATTGTCCTTGTAATCTTCACCTCCTTCGGCTAAATTATATTCTGGATCATTGAATTCTTCATTGTTTTGTTGATTTACTTCACCTATATACCATCAGTAAGCATATATTAAAGAAACAATAGCAGCAAAGCACGTATAGTCAAATTATATATTAAAGTAAGAAGCAACAGCAGCAAAACATTATAGCACAAGCAACCAATAGAATCAAACCTGATATATAAAAAAGTAAGCATGTAATATATTGGAAAAATGTAGCATAGCATGGTAAAATTAATTTCATAAAACCTTTAGGTGAGACAGCTTCAGTGTCGTGACCACCATCCTCGTAACCAATCTATCGCCCATTGTCATCAACATCACCATCAAGACCATTGTTACCCTTGAAACCAACATTCTCCTCTCCATCATTATCCTCATTATTATCCCTATCAAATCCAACATTGTCCTCTCCATCATTATCCTCATTATTATCCCTATCAAATCCAGCAATGTCCTCTCCATCATCATCAAGACCATTGTTACCCTCACTATCTTTATCTCTTTCATCCATAGGGTCTTCATTCACTTGATCATCTTTTTCTTCCTCATCATCAACATCAGAATCATGGTATGCTTGCATTCCATCCTCATTCGCATAATTAACATCTTCTTTCACTCTATGTGCAACTTCAACATTACCATCGGGAGTGACATTTGGTTCACCAAGCTCCATATATTCTCAATGCCGACTCTCAACCAATTTTGAAATTTCATCATCTAACCTCTTGGTTGCCTCTTTCCTTACGGCTAACCTTGCTTCTTCTAAATATTTTGCTAATAAAACTTCAGTAGGTACTCTTTCAAAATACCTTTTCAATTCATTAAAATACTTTTCTTTTCTGATTTGCTTCTTTTTACAAAACAATCTCTAATTGGCCGATTTAACACTGCATATAGATCATCATCATCATTATCAAAATGGTTAATAAAAATGTCAATAACTTTATCTTTATCGACTCTCATGCACATTTCAAAGACATATACTTCAGAGTCTAAGGGTTTCAAATCAGCAGAGATTGGTTCCTTGTAGAAAAACCTGACAAAGCCTTCACCATCAACCCGTTGACACATCCTTTCAAGCATCTTGAGATTCATTGTATCTGTACTGCACCAGTAAAAAAAGGATACATCTCTATGTCTATAACGTTTTTCAGATGTAAACCCTCTGTGGTGAAAATGTATTGTGAAGTTTTTACTTCTTCCCCTTGTACAAAGTTAATATAAAATACTTATAAGTACACACAAGCATCAAAGTGCACTTATATAAACATCTGTTCGAAAAAAGTAAATTAGAAAACATAATAAACTCACTCGATCAAACACCAAATTTAATATCATGCAATTTTTTAGTCATTACTTCAAGTTTTAACTACAAAATATCTAAAACCCTAGTCTAAGTTCTTCGATTTATATGTACTGACATGCAAAAATTATAATAAAAAAACCAAAATCTAACAAACTAATATTTTATTTCACAAATCCATACGAAAGATCTCTTTAAACATACTTTTTGCACGTTTTCATCAACTACAACAGACAAAGAAATAGCAAAAAAAATCATGTTTCCAGAATGAAGACATATGGGTTTCAGATCCATATGAAGCCTCTATTTAAAAATGCTTTTGCACAGACTTTCAACAACAGACAAAGAAATAGATTTTGTACACATTAGCCGTGGTTCCAACTCCTTCGCAGACCATTTGGCCAAAAAGGGGGCTACCAGGGAGGTTGATTTCATCGTCTGGCTTTAATTCCGTCAAGCCGCTGTCACTCTCCTCTGAATTAATTGGCACGGGAAGGAGCTGTCAGATATGATATCCTAAAGATATTTGAGGCATATAAGATGGTCTGTTCTCCGATTCTTCATGCTGCTGACTTTTGAACTATGAAGGCTGCTCTTATATCTTGGGGGTCTGCTCCTACTACTCAGAGGGTCGCTTGTATGTTGATTGTTGTCTCAATCAGGGTATATGGAATGTGCGTTCTATAGCCTAGTAACTGGTCTCTCAGTTTCCTGTTTAGCTAGGCTCAGATGTTGGGTCATTGTTAACTGGATTTGTGTAGGCCATCAGATACATTTAACTGTAGAAGGCTCTGTTATTGCTCTGTTGACGTCTTTGTAATCTGCTGCCTTTTTGCTGGCAGTTATTTTTTAATAAAATCTGCAGCTTATAAAAAAAAAGAAGAGCAAAATAAGAATTATTAAAACACTTTGGGCCTAAAATGGAACCCACAAAAAATATGTGTACTTACCATAATCTGGAGCAATCTCGAAACCCTATCTCAGTAGAGGATGGTCTATTTTCAACTCACTTTCGCTTTAATTCCTTTTGTAAATGACAGTTCCACTTCCTAAAAAACTAAGATCTTTACTGCCTCCTTTGCACACATCCGCATCGCCGTGAAAATTGTGAAAAACTTCGTTGCCTTGCTGCAGATCTCTGATTTTATGAAGAAAAAGAGAGAGCAATGCAGACCTACCTCTTAATTTCTTTAAGATAGAAGTACTTAAGGTTTCTCGATTTTTTTAAATAGGAATGGTTTCTTAATATATGTTGGTTTTACTTTAGCATTATTTTTTATTAATTACTTTTACTTTTCAAATGGGTTTCTGATGGGAGTCAAAGCATAAAGCTGCATTTTACACGTGTATATTGCTTAATGGACTAAATGTACGGTGACCTAAATTATTAGGGGGGTTTTGCCACGTGTCTGTCAAATACCAAAAGGCACGTGAATTTTGGTTGTGAATTTTTATATTGTTATGTTAAAACAGGGGAGGCAATTGTGCCTTTTATACATGTGTTTATATGATAAGTATTAGGAAATAGTTTTCCTATATGAGAAATCTAAACCAAATGAAATACAATAGTGATAGAGAAGAGTGGGTGAAAAGAATAAGTGCCACGGGTGAAGAGGATAATTAACAGCCCACCTCAAGGTGTGTCGTCGGGGATCAAAGACACAGCTTGTTACTGTGAGCAGTAAAGAGTGCTAAACTCTGCAGTTTGGTCATCAAATCAGCCACCTGATCTAAACTCTTGAGAAACCTGATTAGAATGGAGCTCCGTTGTAGTTGATCGCAAATAAAATGATAATCTATCTCCATATGTTTTGTGCGGGCATGAAACACCGAATTAGAGGCAAGGTAGATAATACTAACATTATCACACCAAAGCTGGGCAGGTGACTTCAAGTTTATGCAAAGTTTTTGAAGAAGAGTTGTTAGCCACATGACTTCTGTTGTAGTGTTGGCAAGGGCCTTATACTCACTCTCTGTGCTTGATTTGGCCATAATGTGTTGTTTCTTTGATGACCAAGACACTAAATTGTTTCACAAATAAACAAGTTAGCCACTTGTAGAGCGAGAATCATTTGAACAGCCGACCCAATCACTGTCAGGATAACAATGAAGTGCAAAGGATGAGTCACTTTGAAAAACCAGATCATGATTTGAAGTAGCGCACAAATACCTTAAAAGACATTTGCAAGCTTGCCAATGTTCAATTGTGGCGCAGTGCATAAATTGAGCAAGTTTGTTGACACTAAAAGCAATACCAGGATAGGTCAATGTAACATACTGAAGTGCTCCCACAATTTACCTGTATTCATTACCTAAAGAAAGAGGAGTGCCTATTTGTTTACTTAAATTCGGTAGAGTAGCCATAAGGGTGCGACATCCCTTGTTACCTTGCATTTTTGTTGCTTTTAAAATCTCTTCAATGTACTTAGTTTGAGATAGTAGCAATCCTTTGGAGGTATAGGTAAGCTCAATGCCCAAGAAATAATGAACATCACCAAGGTCACGAATAGCAAACACCTACTACAATTGATGGATAAACCATGTAATAATATTTGAGGAATTGCCTGTGACAATAATATCATCAACATAAACAAGAACAAATAACTTGTAAGGACCATTTGAATAAATGAAGAGGGAATGATCAGCTTGAGAACGAAAAAAAGCATGAGTCCTCATAAACTCTTGTAGGTGTTCAGTCCATGGAGGGATTTGTTAAGTTTGCATGTATAATCTAGATGTTGTTTGTCCACAAAACCAGTAGGTTATTTGTAACATCCTATACCCGAGCTGGTAAACAAATTGGATATAGATGTCACAAATCTGTCTTTGATCTGTATATCACTAAATTAATATAATTTATACTTAAATTATCAACTTCTAAATTTTTCCTAAAAATTTTGATAGAATCTCCCCTAAATATTATCAATCTCCTGTAGACAAAATACAAAAAAAAAACAATACTTATAAAATCAATCATCAATTTTCACAGCCTCAATCAAACTCCTACACAAAATATTCCCATCCTCCTTAGTCAATAATTAAGCTAATCTACCTGTCATTATATCACTATTTCAATACTCAAATATTTTGTTCTTAATAATGTTTACACAAGATGTCATGACAAATCTGTTTGATAATACAATATTGAATCTCAACTAGACACTTATGAAATTACATTTAAATTATACAATCTTAACACCTGTGTACATGCCAAAATTTCAAAATACATAAATAACGTAAATAATTTGCTCTATATATGTCCTTGATCATCCACAATTCTAGCTACAGTAACCTATGAAGGTTTTCTTCTTTTGCATTTAGAATATTGAATATCGAATCAACCTACGCATGGAAAAGAAAAATCACATGCTAAGCTAAAAGCTTAGTGGTGACTACCAGTTTTACTTCTCAAATTATATATTATACAATGTATTTAACATTTTCGTACACATTTACCAGTTCATAAAACGCATAAAGATTGTAAGTTCTAGACTATGATGCATACAAACATCAAGCAATTAGAAGAATAAGACTTCATTTTCAATTTCATACCCATACGTTATTTATTAACTACTTTTACCTTTACCTAATTTATAATCAATAAGACATAATTTTACCCTAATATTTAATTATTCTTATCTCAGTCCATAAGTTATTCTATTATACTTGGTATCAAATTATATGCATGAATATCATGCTTCAACTCCTACTTATATTCAATACAAATATCATAACATACATAATTTCATACATTTGGTTTGCGAATTACTTACTTTACTATCTCATATAACACTTTATATTTTAATTATATCTAATTATCAGAAATAAGTGAACAAGTTTTCTTCACTTACACTCGCACATAAATATATTTATGGTTTTATTCCTCATAACATTTAATATTTGAGTAAGTCATCAAATTGAGAATAAATTCATAATGTCATATTAATACCTAACTTCTCATTTACAATATTAAAATAATAAGTCCATTATATCTTATTAGGCATTTCATAATTCACTTTCAAAATCCACGCTGCACTTAACGCTTCTTGGCACTAAGAAGTTTAAAATCATATTTATACTTAACATTATCACTCAAATCATGACTCACGATGCTTTAATAAATTAACTTATCTCATTTCTCATCTTAATTCACTTTTACTTGTATTTATAATATTTTTAATACTGTAATTATCCTTTTTACTCCGTTTATATAAATAATTTACGATTTTGCTTGTTGTCAATAGTAGAAAACCATGAACCAGATAAACGAATGAGCAATTCCAGTCACTGGGAGTGTTCATGCTACTCGGGAGTATGCGACTACTCCTGGGAGTGTCCATACCACTCGGAGATATGAGGTTACTCTCAATGTATCAATGATGAGCCGGCTAACAATATACATTCACACTTTCTCTTTCTTATTATACTTGCACTAACACAACATCGGGGGGTAATGTTTCAAATAGAAGACTCAAAAACTTTTTTTTTATTCATCATATTAACAACTATTTATACAAGAGAATGAATCTTCTATCTTTGGTAAATAAAATATCACCAAATCAAGCTTCCTAATTTACAGAAAATAATCCCAGATTTTTTTCCTAAATTATAGGAGATTTCCAACACTCCCCCTCAAGTTGGTATATGGATATCCATCATGCCCAACTTGCTAAGTGAGTTATAAAACCTCTTACTACATACTGCCTTAGTTAAAATGTCTGCTAACTGGTCCTCTGATTTTACAAAAGGAAATCTGACTATCTTCTCTTCAAGGTTTTGCTTTAGAAAATGTCTATCCACTTCTACATGCTTCGTTCGTTCATGTTGAACTGGGTTGTGAGAGATATCAATGGCAGCTTTGTTGTCACAAAACAAATTCATCTCACATTCAGGAGGAAAACCAAGTTCGGTCATCAAAGATCTAAGCCAGAGAAGTTCACACATTCCTTTTGCCATACCACGAAACTCAGCTTCTGCACTCGACAAAGCCACTACTTTTTATTTTTTACTCCTCCATGTGACCAGGTTTCCTCCTACAAATGTGAAGTACCCAGATGTTGACTTTCTATCTGAAACACTCCCAGCCCAATCTGCATCAGTACATCCTTCAATATGCAGATGACCATTCTTTGCAAACACAATACCTTTTCCTGGGCAAGATTTGAGATACCGAAGTATCTGAGTAACTGCTCTCATATGGTCATCACTAGGAGAGTGCATAAACTGACTGACCACACTCACAGCATACGCTATGTCAGGTCGGGTATGAGAGAGATAAATTAACTTGCCAACTAACCTTTGATATCTTCCTTTATCTGCTGGAATTTGGTTCGGATAGTTTCCAAGACGATGGTTCTGGATTATAGGTACATCAACTGGTTTACAATCTAGCATTCCAACCTCAATAAGTAAATCGAGCACATATTTTCGCTGAAAGAGAACTATCCCATGATTAGACCTGTCAACTTCAATTCCTAGAAAATATTTCAGTTCTCCTAGGTTCTTCATCTTAAACTCATATGCCAATTGTGACTGTAGTTGTGCTATCTCTTCTGTGTCATCACCTGTGATGATCATATCGTCAACATAAATAATTAAAGCAGTAATTTTACCCTGCCTGTGTTTTAAAAACAAAGTGTGATCTGAGTTACTTTGCCTAAACCCATACTTCTTCATTGCCTAACTTAGCCTTCCAAACCAAGCTCGAGGTGACTATTTTAAGCCATACAATGCTTTCTTCAACTTGCAAGCCATGTTACTCTTATCATTTTCCATGTATCTAGGAGGAATATCCATGTAAATTTCTTCTTCAAGTTCACCATGGAGGAATGCATTCTTTACATCAAATTGATGTAAGGGCCAGTCCAGGTTGGCTGCAAGAGACAAGAGAACTCGTACAATGTTTAATTTTGCTACTGGAGAGAAGGTTTCTTGGTAGTCTACTCCATATGTTTGAGTGTAACCTTTAGCAACCACTCTGGCTTTGTATCTCTCAATGGACCCATCTGATTTGTATTTAACAGAAAACACCCATTTACATCCTACTGTACGCTTTCCCTTTGGTAGAGTAACAAGGTCCCAAGTTTTATTCTTTAGTAACACACTCATTTCCTCTTTCATGGCTCGAGTCCACCTTGGATCTTGTAATGCTTCTTCCATATTTGTGGGGATGTAGTGAGATGATAACCCAGTTGCAAGAAACTTCAAAGACGTAGACACCATTCCTGTTGATGTATAATTTGCAATGGGGTATTTAGACCGCCTCTCTTCCACCCCTGGTGAGTATCGATTTAGAGGCTTGCCACGGTTCTGCCTTGCTGGAAGTGTAAACCCAGCCATAGGACCACTAGTGGCTGCAATATCAGATAAGTGAAGACCAAAAATAACAGGAGGTGAAGATGGCATTACCTCAGGAATATTCACAGCAGAAGGTGGATTGTTAGCCATTGGAGAAGAGGGAAATGGAGCACAGTTATTGGCACGCTCACCAGCAGTTCCAGCAGTAGAATCACCTTCATTTCCACACTCATCAACAGACCCACGCTCATCAGCAGACCCATACTCATCAGTAGACCCACGCTCAACAGTAGACCCGCCATTGTCACCAGCAGCAGCAGACCCGCCAGTCTCCAGATATTCACTCAACTGCACTTGAGATTGTGGCCATTCATACTTCATCCAGCTCACTTCTTCATCATGATTCTCCCCCTGACGAGGTGAGATGGGTGGCCTAGAAAAAAACATAGCTGACTCAATAAACGTAACATCCATTGTAACATATGTTTGTTTATGAATGGGATCAAAACAACGATATCCCTTCTGATGAACTCCATACCCAAGGAAAAGACACTTCACAGCACAAGGATCAATCTTTGTTCGTTGGTTCTTCTGGACATGAATGGGAGTCTGCATTTCAAGAACTCTGGATGGCATTCTATTTATCAAAAACACAGCATACATGACAGCATCCACCCAATAATGTCCAGGCATATTAGCTTCAATAAGTAAAGCTCTTGCAGTTTCCAGTATGTGCCTATTTTTTCGTTCCGCGACTCCATTTTGCTGGGGAGTTTGAGGGCAAGATGTCTCGTGACCCATCCCATATTGATTGAAAAATTCTTGGAACCGTTTGTTTTTAAACTCACCCCCATTACATTGGAAAATAATGTAGGAAAAACATGATGCAAGTATGCAAATGAGGGATGACCCAATCTCCTGTGCCAAAGCCACACTTGTTCCTCCTCGGATTTATTTTTAACCGTGGTCTGACAAATTGTTCCTTGATCAGTCCCCGTCTTGACATCTGCTAGGTAGTAGAGCCCCCTCTTCTCAATACCACGGCCAACAATCTCCTTGGTCTGAATATCCTGAAGCAAAACATCATTAGCAGACATGATAACAACACAATTCAGGTCTTTAGTAAGCTGGCTCACTGATATGAGTTTATGAGACAGGGATGGAACAAGGAGAGTATTGGACAGCGGTAATTTTGCTGTCACCATTACTGTCCCAGCCCCTGTTACCGGAGAGAGTCTTCCATTAGCATTGGTAATATTGATTCTTCTAGGTGGAGATTGATGTGAAAAATCGTTCTCCTCATAAGTCATATGGTCGGTGGCTCCTGAGTCAAGGATCCAATTTTTATGATCATTATTTTTACCAGAAAAAAAAAGAATTCATACATGCAACTGAACTATGGTAATCAGCTATGTTAACAGTATTAGCTTGAGCTGGGATTAAGGAAAGATGCCCATCACTGATAGCAGTTGAGCCTTGACCCTTGGCTCCTTATTCACCCTTGTCGATATTTCTGTTCCCATCTCCATTACGTTTCTTCTTCACCTGTAGTTCATGCCACCACTAAGGATAGCCATGGATCTTAAAACAAGTCTCTCTAGTGTGTTTGGTTCCACCATAATGAGAACATTTCAGTTCATCAGCCCCTTGTTTGGTTTTAGAAGAAGAACTCGATTTTCCATTGTGAGAGTGTGTGAACAATGGATTTCCAATTCTTAAACCTTTAGAAGCCAGAACTGCACTTGATGTTTCAACCACCATAGGCCCTACCATCACAGCTTGGCGCATAGCTTCTCTTCGAACATGTCCATAAGCTTGTTCTACTGTCGGGAATGGTTGCATTTGTAAGATATCTCTTCGTATGTTATCCAATCTTTCATCTAATCCATTCAAGAATCGATACACAAGATCCTTCTGCACCATGGTGTTATAGCGTTGAATGTCAGCCTGACACTCCATGGGATTTGGTCTTCTAAAATCAATTTCTCTCCACAATCCCTGCAGAGTATTGTAATATTTTTCCACCGAGCCACCTGCCTGTTGTAATTGTGAGACCTTACGTCGAAGATCATAAACTTGAGAGGCATCACTCCCATCGAAGAAGGTGGTGGCCACAGCATCCCACACCAGTTTTGCTGTAGGATATCTGATAAAATTTCCGATCAATGATGGATCCATGGAGTTGATGAGCCATCCTTTTACTATAGCATCATCAGTACGCCATCTTCTAAGGCTTGCATCTGTTGGCTCAGGTTGAGGTAGATCTCCATTAATATACCCCAGCTTGTCTCTTCCAGAGATATACATCTCCACCACCTGAGACCACAACCTAAAGTTAGTTCCGTCCAGTCTAACTCCAATAGGACCAGTTGACATATCTGATGTCATATTGGTGCTAGAATTTTTAGACAAGATCTCTGCCATTTTTGCAGTGAGTTCTAATAAAATTGCTGAAGAGGATACATCAGCAGCATCAGGTGACTGAGAACTTTCATCAGCCATATTAATAGGTTGACCAGTTGTAGAAGAGATTTGGTTGTGTTAGTGCTCGTAGGAAACACACACATGCTCTGATACCATGTTTCAAATAGAAAACTCAAAAAAAATTTTTTTTTATTCATCATATTAACAGCTATTTATACAAGAGAATGAATCTTTTATCTTTGGTAAATAAAATATCACCAAATCAAGCTTCCTAATTTACAGAAAATAATCCCAGATTTTTCTCCTAAATTATAGGAGATTTCCAACAGGTAAGTGCCCCTATGGCTAGCCATATTATCCTAGAGTCCTAGATCACCTACTGAACATTAAGGGCATTAAAATTATTATATTTTCACATCTTAATTATTTTGATCACAATATATTACTCACTTATGCCACAATTTGTTTCTATACAAGCTTGATGTTTAATAATACTTCACATTATTGTTATGTTGTTATACACACTAATCACGTTATGTTAACATTGTCACGATTTAACTCCCATTCATTCAAGCTTACTAATTGTATATTTTTGACATATACACACATAATATTACAAGGATATAATCAAAACATGCTATTTAATGCCATGAACACCGAAATGTTCAACTTTGCCATTTTTTTCAATTGACTGGTTATCAAGTACGATTCTTGCATTAGATATCTTGCCTCAGTTATGCACAGAAATTCATAGTCACCCTTATGCACTCATCATGACTTTTGAACATATAATCTAATCTAATTCATGCAGTTATCCCTAAGACATCATTTACAATAGATTACACGTTTTCATTTCTGTAAACAATATATAGAAATAAATTATCTTATTGTAATTACCAATCCACAAAGAGAATACATGAATAATAAGGAGTAACAAGCCAAAATGAAGCACATTCATACAATTAAAATAAAGCCAGTACACCAACTTTTTAACCCAACTAAGTGAATAATAATATAAGCTAGTTGGTTAGTTTAAGAAATAAAATTTAACTAATTTGTTCCTTATAGTTAGGACTCACGCTTAATCAGTCGCTAAACGTATATAATAGATCTCTTCATTTCATTCGTACTAAATAAACTAGGTTCAATTTATATCCTGTGTTAATTAATTCGGTAAAATTTAAACTAATAGATATATATACTACCCAAACTAAAGTACATGCCTAACCAGTTACCAAATGCCTTCGCCAATGTTTCCTTGTTTTCTTTTTAAATCCTACAAGACATTTCATAAATTTAACAATCTATATAATTGTGTTCCTGGATCTGTAACCTAATTAGTTCGTTAATTTGTTCAAATTATATGAATCCTCTTTGTTGTCCAACTAATATATGTATAGTTATATATATAAGCAGGAACTTAAATCTATAGTTCAATACAACTAACTTCACAATAAAGGAATTCACTAACTAAAAATCTAAATATTTAGTATTGACCAATAATTTAAATTATGCATATTTATATTTCCTTACATGCATATTCATGGTGACCCATTTACCGTTCAAAACCAAGTTATAATGTCCATTTATGTTTACCCTCAACTAAAGTTTTGGTTGGATTCTTAAATCTAGATACGAACCTATTTGCTCTTATTAAGAAAAGTTCCAATTTACACATGAGACTAATCACAATTTTACCAAGAGTTAAATTATATTTCTCACTAGTTTTGGAATTGGAATTTAAATAAATACCTAAGTTCTTAAATCATAACTGGCGAAGCTAAAATCCACAAAATACAAGTTTTGGCATGTAAACACATTTTAAATTGCTTAGTTGGGCAGAAAAATTCAACTTTATTATCAATGCAACCAAATAACATAAATTATTTCCTTTAGTATCTTAAAACAATTTCATAATTCCTTATTTATAATCAACCCACTTAATTAATTTATAAGAACCAATTACCTAATATTATAGTTATAAAATTCATACCCAAACTACACTTTAACAAATTTAAGGGACTTAACTATGCAAATTGATCTCATTAAAATCAAAACAGGTTCCCTAATACATCTCAAACATCTGCATCTTTATAATTTCATTTCTAATTAAAGAAAAACATAAAAACATCAACAGTACCTCCTACAACCAGCTTTTGCAACCAACAAAGTCTAACAGTATGCACAACCAACACAATTCAACATTTTAAGATAAATTAAAACATCTTTATGGTCAACCACTGTACTATACACCGTAGAATACATAAAATGAATCAATTATTTGATAAAAAATAAAATTTCAATAAATTCAAAATTATATTTTTAAATAAATTAAGTTTAAGTAAATTTGGTAGTCACATACCTATTTCTGCGGTTTTTCTTCATTTTTATCAACTATCTATTCGTCGGAGGCTCGCCAGAGGCATACCGCCATTGCCGTCGTGAAGGTTAGAACCCCAGGTTCCCATTTTCAATGGTCATGCGCTCCAACGCTCCAACATTTGACTGAGATTTGCTCAAAAACTACTAACTTTATCCTTTCTTCGATCAGCTCATCGCCGGCACTTGGAGTTAGACAGAAGGTACCGGAGTGAACTTCTCGACTAAAGGAACTCATTGGCACCATTCCTTTCACCGATCGCCATCATAAATCACCGAAGGAAAAGAAAGACGCATTCAATGAAGAGAAACCCAAAATTGATAGCTCCACTCATGCATTATGTCGATCAGACGGTAGAGGAGAGGGAGTGCTGGTCGAACATTGTGGCGGAGGAGGCTTGCGGCGTCAATCATCGGCATCGTCGAGATGTCCCTTGTCCCGATCTCTACCTCCTTCTTCCCCTTTTCTCTTTCCTTTTTTTATTCTTTTAAATTTTTATTTCCCTTTTGTAAAAATGTGGCCGCTAAAATTCATCTAAAAAATTCTAGGGATTACTTAAGATATTATGTTTTTCTTCTTCTTCTTCTAATTATTATATATTACAACTATTTACTTTAACTTCTTTATTTATTACTAAAATGCATTTTAATTTAGATTATAAATTTGAAAGCCTAGAGATAATATTCACTAATATTATATCATATTTTAAATAAATTGATCCCTTGTAAACCGGTATCAAAATACTATTTACCAACTATTAACCGACTCGAGTTTTGGGGTGTTACATTATTCCATAAAAAGGTTTTTGTCCATAAAGCTATGAAGAAATGCATGGAAAATGTCTAGTTTGTGGGTCTCTCAGTTGTGTGCCATGGCAATAGCTAAGACAGTTCTTACGGTGGTAAATTTAACAACTGGAGAGAATGTTTTAGTGTAATCGATGTTGGACTCCTAGGTAAATTCCTTTACTACCAAATGTGCCTTATACCACTTAATTGAACCATCTGATTTGCATTTTTTGCGGTAAATCCACTTATTTTTTGTGATATTAGCATGTGTAGGCCTTGGTACCAACACCCAAGTTTGATTCTTAAGCAAAGCTGTAATTTCTTCCTATATGGAATTTTTTCAAACTTGTATTTATTAGCATGAGTAAAATAAGTGGGTTTCTGAGTTTGAGAAGAGATGTCTGAGAAGGATATTTTTTTAGTTTTGGATTGGGACGAAGGACAATATGATGGGTTTTCATGGAAGTAGGGGTGGAACAAGATTCGATTGCTGTTGGTGGGCCATGAAGGGTGGAATTATTGTATTTTGTAAGATCAACAACTAGCTGAAGACTTGTAAAGTTGGACAGGACGGACGGTGAAAGGACAGTAGTTAGTGAAAATGATGGTGGTGGCAGCTTGGATTGCGGAGAGAGAGACGGTATGCGAGTAGGTGTGAGAGGTGTGGATAAGTTTGAATTGTTTGTTGAAGAGGAGAAAGAACATTGTGAGGTAAAAATTATACCTTGAGCAGATGAAAGATCCAAGAAAAAGGAAGTTATCCATGTGACGGTGAACCATTGGGGCTCTACCTTAGAATCTTTGGATGGAGTGGCACAGCTAGAATAGGGAAAAATATTAGAGTGAAACTTAACATGTTTTGCTAAATAAATACGACTAGAGTGAGCATCTAGACATCGATATGCAGGATGATAAGGACTTTGACCCAAATAAATGCATTCTAAAGTGAAAAAAGAGAATTTATGGGAATTATAAGGTAGAAAAATCGAGCAATCAAAGGGGTAAAATTCCAAATAATTTGGGTCTTTATCATATAATTTGGAATATGGGGAAATCTTTTGAAGTGCATTAGATGGTAAAACATTTATTAACATTGCACTGTGTTTCAAGGCATAATTCCAATATTTAAAAGGGTAATCAAGCATAAGCAAGTAATGTTAAACCTGTGTCAACTAGATGCCTGATTTTTCTCTTGGCCGTACCATTTTATTCATGAGTGTATGGGTATGCAATGCGATGTTGAATGCCATGCTTTTTAAAATATTGGTGAAGGCATTGATACTCACTACCCCAATCAGAATGAAATGCAGTGATTTGTTTGCCAAATTAGCAAAAAACTAATTGTTTAAATTGTATAAAAATAAATCCATGTAAAGCGGGCAAAGTCATTAATAAAAATGACAAAATAACGATGGCCTAAACTAGAAAGGATAGAAGCTAGTCCCCAAACATCCGAAAAAATAATCTCAAAAGGACGGACACTCTAGTGCTTCTTGGAAGCAATAGGAACACGACTTAATTTGCCTAGGCGACAGCTAGTACAAGGACTTAAAACAGAACATAAAATTGAAATTTTATATTGTTTAGCTAAAGAAAAAAGTTTTTTCACATTGGGGTGAGTTAGCCGACTATGCCACTCATCCAGAAAAGACATGACAGTTGCTTGAATCGCAGAAGGTTTAGAGAGATGAGGTTGCTCATCCAGAAAAGACATGACAGTTACTTGAATCGCAGAAGGTTTAGAGAGATGAGGTTGCCGCAACATGTAAACTCCATCTTCACTTGGCCCTTTCATCAGAATTTTCTTGATTGTTTAGTCCTTGATAAGAAAAAATACGGCCAAAATTCAAAGAAAATAGAATTATCAATGGTAAATTTTTGGACAGAGAGCAAGTTCTTTTTAATTTCAGGAACACACAATGTATTATTCAGGCTAAATTGACGATCAAAATTAGAAAGAGAGCATTTACCAGTATGAGAAATTGACAATCCTTATCCATTACCAACAAAGAGTTGATCAGGGCCAGTATATTCATTGATTTATGTCAAATGATTTGGATCCTGGACAATGTGATAGTTGATTGTTGTGATAGGGAACCAGTTGATTTGCTCAAGAGGAGCAAAAAAATGGGCAACTGCTGCATTTGCATGTGGCCTAGGGATGCTGTTGCTGGAATTACTAGAAGGTTGGTCCTGCTGGTAACGTCGATACCAGGTGAGAGCTATATGATTACGATAGCCATAAATTTGACAAGCTGAGCTAGCTTATGGTGATTGGCAATTTCTATTGTAGTTCTGATGGTTGGAATTTGATTTAAAGGAGTTGTTATGTGAGGGTGGATGAAATTGAGATTGAAAAGGAGTGGGGAGAAATGGTGTGTGAGTCTTGAGAGTAAGATTGGCCATAGGTTTATAAGAACTTTTGAGTAAAAGTTCATGAGCAACCAGATGCCTGTGTAGTTCGTAAAAGGAAACGGGTTCAGGATAAAGGTTACGAGCAGTTATGATAGAGTGATATTCATACCCAATGTTCTGATGGATGATGGCATTGAATTCAGCAATGGACAGAGGGCAGCCTACTGCATGGAGTTCATCAGCAAGATTTTTTGCTTTTTAAAGGTAAGCAAAGACGGAAAGATCAGCCTTTTTTTAATTCTTGAAGTTCAATATGAAGCTGAAGTTGCTGATTTTCAGAGATAGATCCAAAAGCATTAGCTAAGGCCTGCCAAACATCATGAGAAGAGTGAAGACCAATAATTAAGGGGTAGACTTCTTCAGAGATAGAAGCAAAAAGCCAAGAAAGGAGAAATTGATCTTTTTTAAACTATTTGTCATAATCAGGGTTAGAGATAAGAGTAGGCTCAGTGAAAGAAGTGGGTATTATTTTTGAAGGAGGATTGGATCCATCAATAAAGCTATGAAGATCTTGAAAATTGAGGATGGGAGTAAACTGAGTTTTCCATGAAAGGTAATTTTTTGAGGTAAGTTTGATAAAGAAGGAAGAAGAAGAAGAAGAAGAAGAAGAAGAAGAAGAAGAAGAAGAAATAGAAGGAGTGGATGAGGAGGAGATCAGAACTAGGGCCATTAGAAGAGGAGAAGGCAAACTATAAGCTGCAGCTCTGATAACATGTCAAATATCAAAAGGCATGGGAATTTTTGGTTGAGAATTTTTATATTGTTATATTAAAATAGGGGAGGCAATTGTGCCTTTTATACATGTGTGTACATGATAAGTATGAGTAAATAGTTTTGCTATACAAGAACTCTAAACCAAATGAAATACAACTGTGATAAGGAAGAGTGGGTGAAGAGGATAATTAACAGTGCCGTCCAAGGTGTTAAAATATTATTGGACGATGTGTACATATGACGTGTCAATATCAATTTTTCGCCTACCAACGTGGCAGCTAATGTGTCAAAAAATGATATATCAGCATATTATGTGTACTAGACAGTGTCAACGTGTGCATAGCAAGCTGACATTACGTGCCAGCTGGACTTTCCAGTATGTGTCATCGCCGAAAATCGGTTATAGTTATTTTTATATATAATGTTTAAATTTAATAACTTTTTTGAAAGAAAATATTTTTTTATGATTTTTGCATAATTTAGTATAAGTTGAGTGACCGTTAGTGAAATTAACCATGACTATTGGCTAGGAATTTCAATTCTAGGTGGAAAAATTTTAAGTAAAAACTATGCTTTTTATATATTTTGATCGGTTCTATTTATACAATAAACTGAATCGATTCAAATTATCCGTATAATAATTTTGATGTAAAATTAAATAAATTAAAAATTAAAATAATTAAATTAAATAAATTAAAAATTAAAATAATTAAATTAAATAAATTAAAATTTAGCTCGGTACAATTCTGCACAGCCTTATGTAAGATGTGCTTCCACTCAAATAATTACATCTATAATCTATTATGTGATATAAAATCGGAATAAAAAAAAAACTCATATGCGCATGCTTTATGCTAAATTTGAGTTGAAAAAAAAAAGAAAGAATAGATTTTTAATTGTTAGTGGAATCTCACATGCTCGTAAAAAGCCACGTCAAAAAAAAAAAAGAAAAAAAGAAAGTTATACAAGAAAGAAATAAATCTAAACCCCAAATGCTTATTTCGAAGTGCAGTTATGCTGATCCAGAGCATTATCCTTCCCAACGAGTCTCCTATAAGTCAGATGTTTATTCCTTTGGTGTTGTACTTCTCGAGCTCATATCTGGGAGAGAGCCTACTCGTCAAAATGTCCAAATCGTAGATTGGGTAAGAATTGCTTTGTTATTTTATTTTCGTATCTCCATTTTTATATATATTTCTTAACTCGATTTTTCTTTTGATCAATATTCAGGCAAAGGACATTATCCGACAAGCTTTGCGCAGTGGTGATTATACTAGTATTGTTGATCCCAAATTGCAAGGTAATTATGATAGAAATCAAATGGAACGAATGATTTGCTGTGCTGCAGCTTCTGTATATAGACCTTCAGATCGTCGGCCACCAATGTCGAAGGTAATCGCAGCCACGCGTAAATTAAGAGTTAGTAATTGGTTATATTATTATTAATAGGCATATAATTTACTCTCCTTTCTATTAATTTCTCATCACATTTCATAAAATTGTGAGGATTATTATTATTATGCATATACCTTTATATCATTTTCTGTACAATTAATGCAGATAATTGAAGCGCTTGAAGGAACAATTCCTCATAATGATATATATATAGGGCTTGAAGAAATACTTCCTCTTAATGATATAAATATAGGGATTGAAGAAACAATTTCTCTTAATGATGAGGTACGGTAACTATATATAAAATGCCTTTTCTCTTGATTCATAATTAATAGTGTGCATATTTTTCTTTTTAGTCATAAGTTTTTCATACTTTAAAAATGCTAAAATTAGGGATTTTGATTATGTTTTGTGGTGTTAATTTAGGAAATTAGAGAGGAAGAATAGGAATGTGATGTTCTAGGAGCATGTCTGAGAATTGGAAAGAAGTACGAGGCTAAAAGGCTTAAAGATGGAAGACTCGATCAGCATACATAAGCTGCAGGCAAAACTTATTACAACTGTTTAAAATGAATTTATTTTAATATTGTTTTTTAATTTTATTTTTATTATCTTCTATTCAGGATTGTACTAGGTGCCTTTTTAGTTTTATTTTCTCCAGTTATCTTTTCTATAGTTTAGGATTAGGGATTTCTATTAATAAGTTGTTTTGGGTGGAAACAGTTAAATCCATCTTTCATAATCTGCTTTCTGCAACTTGATGGCTTTAATGAACGTGAGTAGCTGATTTCATTTTATCTACCCAAGGTTAATCGAATTTTGATTCTTCAATGATTGTGAGATCGAATTAAACTATACTTTCTTTCTATTTATTTTCGCTACTTTTGTTCAATGAATCAAATAATATACATCAAATTGGGATATTATGTTCGTAATCGTATAATAATCTAGTCTAAATAAATAGAGTACATTTTTGCATCTATGCATATGTGATTGATTCCAGAATTGTGATTATACCTTGAGATGCTAAGATCTGAGGTGAAATGTATTTGAAACTCGAGAAGAAAATCAACTTTGAGTGCTACATTTGAAGCAACATATCTTGAAGAATTTTTCATTGATGATATATATATATACATGCGAGCGTTCTCACACACGAGACTGGAGTATTTATAGTTTTTTTTCCTGGACATGTAATTAATGAATCAATCAAATTGAAATTGAGGAGTAATGCTCTATTATCTATGGGCTTCCCTAAGGAGGTGATATATATGGTGCACCATCATACAGAAATTTGCTGTCATTAATAGTCCATATTTCCTCCAAAAATATATTTCCTTGCAGGGCTTCCACTATCTGCATTAATTAATATGCATATATAGCAATGTTAAATTACAAAATTTAAGTGATGCATTATTAAGCTGGAAAAATAAACAATATTTCTGAATTTACCTGAGTCATAGGTGGACGGTCAGTTGCAAGTTTATAAACACAAGCAGCAGCACAATGAATCATTCGACCCAATTCATTTTGATTTATGTGCTCTTTCTTCAATTTGGGATCCAAAATTTCTTTATATTTGCCACTTTCCAGAACTTTTTTGATGGAAGGCACTAGCTGAATTTTGAAAAACACCAAGTATTTGTTGTTTTTAGCACAATAATGAATCTCCAATTTATAATTATAATTATTAGGTTAATCAGAAACAGATAAATAAATTAAAAAAAAAAAAAGGAATGGGTATACCCAAACAGCTAGGTTATGGTGTATATGATCCTCCAGAAACACAGCTTTCTTCCCGGTGATCAACTCCAAAAGAACAATACCAAAAGAGAAGACATCCCACTTAGCAGTAAGCTTTCTACAATTTTCTTCGTTAACTTCTGGAGGCAAATAACTGCATGAAAAGGGGGATAATAAAATGAATTACTCGTAATCAACACCCAACCACGCTCAATCACCTAATAAATATATTTTACCCGTAGGTTCCCCCGGGGTTAGTGGAAACATGAGTCGCAGAATATGAAATATCTCTAGATAGTCCAAAGTCTCCAATCTGAAACAAAAACCGCAATGAGTTTTTTTTTTTCGAAACTAAGGGTGATCAGCATGGACAGGGTCTGGTTGAAAATTCTAAAATACAGAATAAATACAAATTAATATAATAATTTATTTTTAAAAATATTTAATCCAAATAATATGATAGTTAAATTAATAGTACTATTTCTTTTTAAACTTTTCGTTTAAACAATTATAAACTAATAATTACAAATCAAATTACTTGAAATAAATAATTATATTATTAAGTTAAAAAATGAAAAATGAAAAATGAAAAAAATCTGGTAATTTGGATTGAAAATTAAACTCAAGAGTCGCCTCTATTTTAAACAATCAAAGAAGAGGCATCTATAAAGTGGTAAAAGAAGAGAAATTTTCCTTTCAACTATGGTATAATCAATAGAATATACTAAAAGAATATACTGATGTTTCTTTACCAAATACTACCTTTGGGTTCAAAGCGCATTAAAAACAAAAAAACAGGCAAACCTTTGCTTCCAAGCTGTCATCAAGAAGAATGTTGTCGGCCTTAATATCGCGATGAACGATACTGGGATTACCTGCACACGCATATCACAAACGACCATGAAATTTTGAGAAATCAATACCTTAAACCTGGAAATAAAGAGAAACAATTTGGTCTAGTCTTGAAAGTGAACAATTAACTCACAGCGTTGGTGCAAATATTCTAATCCTTTCGCAGAGCCTATGGCAATTTTTTTTCTGTTTGACCAACTGAGAATCGGTGCTCTGTCCCCTGCAAAATTACATTCCTTCTTTTAGGAAGCAATAAAAAAGAAAAAGAAAACAAAGGAAAAGATAAAGAAAAGACGCACCATGTAGATGATATCCGAGGGACTTGTTTGACACATATTCATAAACAATCAATCTGTTGTATTCGTCAGCGCAAAATCCAACTACCTTCACAAGGTATTTGTGATGGACGCGGCCAATGGTCGAAATTTCAGCTCGATATTGCTTTTCTTTTTCCTTCCCCTGGTCTTCAGCTCGATATTTAAGCTTTTTAATTGCCACCACTTTACCATTTTCAAAAGTCCCCTTATAAACTTCGCCACAACCACCACGGCCAAGTAGATAGGAATTGGTGAAACCACCAGTAGATTTAGCTAATTCTTCATATGTATAGGATCTGAGCTCAGGAAGTTCAATAGGTGCGGCCGCTTCAACGTCCTCATCTAGCTCAAGTAAGGAAATGAAATTAGCAGCCTAGATCAATATAGTAGCATATCAATATATACATATAGCTTGAAGAAGCACACCTTGACGTTTGTAAGGTTTCTTGACTTTCTTGATCACGTAAACGACGGAAAAGCAACAAGAGAACAGGCATAGAGGAATTCCCACCGCCATGAGCACCACTCCGAAAGTCTGGATTGGCATGGCCGCCGGCGAGGTTTGCTGCGGTCGTAGGTGAGAATAAAAGCGAGTGGTTTTAGCGAATAATCGTATTATATTGGCAAAAGCAACCCATGAAACTGCAGTCTAGAGTCAACTAATAACTTATTACATTAGCTGGCATCCAAATAGCATCCACCTATCCAAGGTTACTTAAGGAGGGAAAGAAAAAAAGAATCTGCAGAGTAAAAGCTAATAAACAATTACTTTTTAAAAACTCAGATAAAGAAAAAGCATGACTGTGAGAAGGAAAAGTCAGAAATTCACTTGTTTATTGGGCCATTGCCCTCCGACTTGTTTCACGCGGCTCATCATTTATCTATTGAATAGATGCTATTAAAATATATACGCTATTGTATCATTTTCGAGAGAATATGTGTTATTATATGTTAAAATATAAAAATTTAATTAAAAATTTATTTCATGAAAAGATGTAATGGAAAAATTTTAAAATTTCAGAACGCTGGAAATAAAATTTACCACTAAATAATATTATATGTGATGGAAAAATGACAACTTATTGCAAGCTACGAAAATAATTGTACGGATATATCGAATGGTGCATATTCTAGTTGAATATCCATACGGTATAATAGGCATTTTATTTCATTAATTTAGATAAAATAATTATTTTAGCTGGCATCAAATGTCGGAGTTTTTTTTCGTATGCGTGCTGTAACGATAGATGCAATATATATGCACCGCCTAATTGTCAGCCATTTGGTAAAAATATTAGACCGAATGTTTCTCTTTCCAGTTTCCATCACTTAAAATCGAAAAAGCTACCATTCAAAACATTAAAAATGGCACACATTTTGTTCCTAATAATGGGACTAACATTAAATCTCTATATTTTTTCATATCATTGAGATTTTGTCCAATGTAGATGCAATTGGCCAAATTGATTTGTCCAATTTGGATGTAATTGGCAAAATTGATGCCCGAATTTTTAATTTTCAATGAAGTAAAAAAAATGTGTTGAAATAGATATGCTGTAATCACTGTAAAATTGCTTACCATAAAAGAAGTCATTTAACCAATATTCACTAAACTTATACCAATATTAGTATTATTAAAATCTGAACAGATCAAGAATCGAAGAGCTAAAGAAATTGTGGTTCAACTAAGTTTTTTAAATAATATTATTTTTAAAATTTTATATAAATATTATGAAAATATCGCTATATAAAAAAATATTTTTAAAATACATTCATCATCAAACATTAATCATAAGATAATATTTTTAAATCATTGAACATTTATAACAAAAATTTAAAATAAATATAGTAAAAAATTGTAAATATTCAAAAAATTCATCAAATATAAATCATAGTTTTTATTTTATTCATAAAAATTTTATCAAAATTGCATAAATTTTGATTATTTTATATTTATATTTATATTTTTTTCTCCAGCAAAAAATAATATTATATTGATATTTTAGATAAAAACTAGTTTTATGGTTCAAACTAGTTTTTTCTGGTTGAACTCGATTTTTAGTCAGTTCATATTTTTTTCACATGTTCAAACGATTTTAATCAGTTCATACCCGTTTTCACTTGTTCAATCGATTTTAATCAGTTCATAACGGTTCCTACAAGTTTTATATATTACACTGACTGGCCATTCCAGTCCAATTTTAATATCATTAGCCTATTCTATGCAAAAGTAATAAAAGAAAAATGTCTTTTACAATAATTATTGAACTAGGGGTACCGGGCAAAGTTTGATTAAAATCGAGAAATCAAAATAAACCAACCGATTTTTTAATTTGTTTATTTTTTTTATTTTTAAGTTTGGTTTTAGTTTGTAAATTTCAGCAGGTTCAATTTTTAAAGGTAAAAACTTCCAAATAACCAAACTAACCTAATATGTTACTAAACTACAACGTTTTATATAATCCTTTACACACTACAAGAAAAATCCTAATCCCTGACGGAAAAAATTTTTTCATAGGGAAAATTATCGGAAAAATGTGTATTGCGACGGAATAAAAAATCTGTCGTAAATAATGGAGAAAAATTTTTCAGCCAAACTTTGCTGACGGAATTTAGTGACGGAATAAAAAAATTTATCGCTAAATTGGCATCAATTTTTCGCGGCTGAAATAGATCACGGATATTCCGTTAGTAATTTACCTATGGAAATATTTTTCGTCGGCATTTTTTCTACGGAAATATGATTCTGTCGGTAAATTACCGAAGAAAATATTTTTCGCCGGTATTTTTTCTATGAAAATATGATTCTGTATTTTTCATCGGTATTTTTTTACGAAAATATGATTCCGTCAGTAAATTACCTACTGAAATATTTTTCGTTGATAATTTTCCTACGAAAATATGATTTCATCAGTAAATTACCTAAGAAATCATGTTTTCTATCGGTAAATTCCCTAAATTACCTACGAAATCATGTTTTCTATAGGTAAATTTCCTAAATTACCTACAGAATCATGTATTAAAATATGGAGGTGATTGGGTAATTTCACCTCCATATTTTAAGATCGCTTTTATGGATAATCATATTCATCTTCAATAGTATCCTAACAATTCATATCTTAATATTGAATAAAGTGCCTCATGAAAAAATTCCAGAAATGATAATTTTCATCGCTGAACAGTGAAGGACGATGGACAAAATGATCCTCTTTGAATGGAGTAGCAATTGTAGAACTACTGGATTCGATCATTTGTATAATCACTCAAGGGTGTTAAACCTTTGTTGTATCACATTTAGAAACTCTGTTGAATTTATTTGTATGTAGCGTACAGAAAAATATACTCATAGCTTTAGAATTTAGCTGCATTTTTCTCTTTTCAGCTTCTGTAAATTCTTTTCTAATTTTTAAAACTGTAGCAGAATCTGATGCACCTTCTTCATTGGATCTCTTTTGTGGATACTCATAACCATCTTCAATAATATCCCAACAATTCATATCTTGAGATTGAATAAAGTATCTTATGACAACCTTCCAGAAAGGATAATTTTCACTACTGAACATTGAAGGACGATGGATAAAATAACCCTATTTGAATGGAGTAGCAATTATATAACTACTTGATTCGGCCATTTGTATGATCACTCAAGGGTGTTAAACTATAGAGAATAAAGAACCGTTCTGATACCAATGTAGATCCCGAAAGACACTCAAGGGGGGTAAATTGGGTATCTCAAAATTTTCTGGTCAAATTTCTAAAGCAACATAATTGTATGCAAGTGTAGATTTTTGATAGATTTTCTAACAAAAAAATGCAAAACAATAATAATAATAGATTTTATAAGTTCTTTACTCAAATTAAAATTTTTAAATTAATTCTGAAAATGTGTGTATACAATATGTTGTGAATGTTTCAAAAATTTATTTTACAGAATTTTGAAAACATAAATTTTCAAAATGTATGACAGAATAGTAGAATATTATAGAAAATAGAGCAGAAAAGCAGAGCACGCATAAAATTTATAGTGGTTCGGCCATAATACCTACATCCACTCCTCAAGAATCACTCTTGAGCTTTTCTTTCAACTTCTAAATCTTTTAAGGGCAAGAGTCAAAGCCAATATACAAATCTATGTATATCTACCTACAATCTTTTTTTCAAAGTAAAAGATTTAAACACTTATTAGAATTTCGTCCTTAGATTTTAGCCAATCCAAACTCATAATCTTTCACAATAATAATTTCTTACAATTAATTACAATAAAAGCTATAACCAAATTGAGGAGAGTATGTAATGATGAAGTGCAAAAGATGGAAAGTGATGATGTGGACGAGTTGGGAAGCTGTATTTTGCACTAAAATAGCTTGTTGTTTTAGTAGAAATGGGCTTGCTATTTTCATGTCAGGCACAGACGAGTTGGATTGCAGTGCATTCTATTTTGGGCAGAATTTTATTTTAGGCAAGGTTTAAAAGTTGGTTTATTTTGGTATATCTTATTTTAGGAAGTGTTTCATTTTGGCAGTGTTCTATTTTGGGTAGGACTCCCATGATTCACGTTGTTTTGTTTTCTTTCATATATTTTGTTTTCGTTTTTCGAATGTAATTCAAACTTTGATTTGAAGTAACTATTACAGTTTCTTTGGAGAGTATTTTTGCTGCGTCAAGTGAGATTTAAAGTAGTAAGCTTTTCTCTTAAGAGGTAGAAAATCTTTCCAATATGTTATTTCTCATTTTAATTGGACTTACAACATGTATTTATACTCAAAAACTTAGTTTTAAGTGTAGAAACTCAAAAATAGCCATTTATGACCGTTGGAGTGTAAAATAGATAATTCTAGATCTAACTAGTTGTTATTTTGTCCTTTAGTGTCAGGTAGATTTTGATCAGAAATATATCTAAATTTTTAATTCAATTTCTAATGACACAAATTTTCGATAAACAATTTTCTAAAACATTTTCTGAAAGAAACTAGTTTTAAGTAAAAACAAAATTTATAACTTCAAAACATTCTTATACAATTTTAAGACTTAAAATATGCATGTATGATAGATAAATTATGACTCAATTTGATCGTACAATTTAATATCCTAAATTTCTATATACTAAGATATTCTTCAACTTGATCTTCACAAATCTTTTACAATCTTCACTTTTGATATATATATTAGAAAGATGTATAGAATTTTCTGCGAAAATAGTTTAGAATAGAATTTTATAATAGAATTTATTTAAATTTTGATTATCATCAAAAAGTGGATATGGCCTTGAGCCAACAAGTAGTAATGGTTTGCCGATCAGAATTATAAGGTTTTGAATGTTAGACTCATTTCAGATTTTATATTTACATATATATTAATTGGGTGCGAAATTTTAGGTCATTTTTATTGTAGAAAAAACAAAATGTTATACAAAAGCCATGTAAGGGTGAAATTTCAAAATTTATTAATTGGTGAATAAGAGATTATATGTTATTTTCATTAAGGGTGGGTGGTGAGTCTTGTAGTGGGGTACCAAAAACATTAATATCCATCCGCTGGTTGTTAAAATTTGGACATTTGTGACTTAAGGCTCCCATAATTGACAGCCCAGGTTTGTGAATGTCTTGCAAGGATATCCAAACGGATAAATCTTAATGTACCGATTTAGAACAATAAGTTTAATGTACTAGATTGGAAAAATTAGCCAGACTTGAGTAACCTATTTATGTCCAGTCATTGTTTATTTGAGCCAATTAAAAGTTTAAGAGTTATTTCCTTATTTTAAGTTTTTTTTTATTGTTCTTTCTTACATCTTAATGAATATATATATTATCTACCCACCTTGTAAATACTTTTTAAAATCTCTTTTACATTATCAAATTTTAACGATAGCGACTATAATTAATTAATAAACAAAGACCCGATGAAAAGATGGTCCATTGAACCTTTCTTTCTTGGAAAATACTTGCCTATTTTTATTTATTTATTTATTTTTGTTTGGGTATTTATTTATTTATTTTTGTTTGGAATGAAATATCTTTTCTAGAAAAATTGTCAGGATGATGCGCATCAATTTCTTTGGTGTGTGGACTTCTTTCTTTCTTAAATGTGTGCATGAGTTTTTTTAATAAGAGTTAATACCGATTGGTCACTCATTTGAATTTTATAAAAATTGGAGGGATTAAAAATATTTATTCATCATGAAACGACGAATTATTTATTGAAGTGGTAAGAAATTTAAATATATTCAATTCTTATCTTATTATGGAGTGTATGCGATTGCAAAAGCAGCCCCTAATTATGAATTTAACAATTTGATTTTAAATTAATAGATTTTGTGTACTTAAAAAAATCAGATTGAACATCAGAGTAATTAAAAAAAAATACTAGAATCATGGAGAACTTCCAACATCACATGACAGGCCGGCTAAATTGAACAAGACAAAATCGCAAAAGGGCAAACAGGGGCAATAAAGTAAGTTACCATCAATCATGCAAAAATCTTGATTTTTTTTAATTCCTTTTTTCAATTATAGTTTACCAAAGCAAATATTATATAATATCTAGTCACCTACTGTTTGCCAAAAGCAAATATCACTTAATGATTTTGAAATGGTGCTATTCAATCTCTACTTTTTCCATAACAAAATCCTTCAAACTTTCCAGGCACTTTCTCACCCTATAAATAAACATCTTTCCCGGTGATACCATTGTAACTTTTTCGGGTATATATATAAACCACGACCTTAGGAGGGAACTCTTCAACTCCAAATGGGCGATTGCATGAGCAGGCAGAAATTTCGTGAACAATCATTGGATGTGAAGCAATTTAGTAACGCTGAACTGGCGAAGGCGACTGGCTGTTTCTCCTATAGTAACATGCTCGACCAGGGAGGATTTGGGCAAGTTTATAAAGTAGTATTCTCTCCAAATAATCAGGTGTTTGCAGTTAAAAAACTCATATATAGGCCGGCTGCCCAGGGGGAATCTGAGTTTGAGGGGGAGATTAGGGCCGTTAGCACTGTCCAACACCTGAATCTTGTTAAACTTGTTGGCTATTGCAGTGAAGGACCAGATAGATTGCTTGTTTGTGAATATACATGGTGAGTGGTGACTCATCTTTCTTCCATTATTTGGTTTTTATATGAGATAAATTCAAGTAATAAATGCTATATTATCATTTAATAAATAATGAATTACGCGGCAGGAGAGGATATGCCAACTCTGAAGTGGTCAACAAGAATTAGAATCGCCATTGGATTGGCCGAAGGTTTGAGATATCTTCACGAAGGTTTAGCTATTTCCATTTTTTTAGTGTTCTGTAATTTTAATTGCCTGTTATAGGGTCAACTTGGGGCAGACCTAAGATCATACACAGAGATATCAAAGCAGATAATATACTTCTTGATGATAATTTCGAACCAAAGGTAACTTTGAAGTTTAAACATGCATTGTATTATTTTTAAGAAAATTTCTCCCTCGTTCCATTAGAAAAAACAAAAACAAAAATCTTCCTCAATAAAAGAAAGAAATAATAAGATCTTTCATTCTTCAGGTTGCAGATTTTGGAATTGCCATGTTTTTCCCACGAAGGGGTTCTGTTACCCACATTTCTGGTGCTTGGAAGGGAAATGAAGTGTAAGATGTGCACATCTCTCTCTCTCTTTTTTTTGAACAAAGTGTAAGACAGGCCTTTTCACTGAGTCGGTTCGTATTAATAATTAAAATTTAAGCGAAAATTAATTTTATAGATCGAAATCGAATAAATTAAATTAATTTTAATCTGTTCGGCTAGTTCTATTTGATTCTAGATTTTAGATTTTATTTTTAATTTATATAGATCTATAAATTAAATTAAATTAAATTAATTTATATTTATTAAAATAAAATAAAACTATTTAAAATAACTAAAATAATGTACATAAATTTATCATATTATGTCCCCATTCTAATTAAACTAATCCTATCCTAATCTTAGTGATAAGACATAGAATGTCTTTATCTAAGAAAAAAGAGTTGACATTCATAATTCTCGATCGGTCGGTAGAGTCCTGCAAGAAAGAGTGTCCGATTGGACCAGGCATAAACATTCTGAATCTTAAGTCAGTAGTTTTCTAGAGAGAGTTTCAGATATTCAATACCTGAAATCATTATGCTTTAGGTTATTTATAGGAGATAAAGGAGGAGTAATTGAATACTTGAGACGTGTTAACTGGCAGTTAAAGCAGGTGAGCGACGAAGTCACAGGGAGTGGGTGAAAGCCATAGACGCTAACTTGTATCAGTGGACTGATATAACTTGCTGTCCCATTAGTCCGATCGAACGTTGTGCCCCTTGTCCTGTCTTCCAGCTCATACTTAGCTTTTTTTGCTAATGAGCTTTGGGCCCTGACAAGTGCTATTGGGCCAACTGATTAGATCTTAGAAAATATTTTTTTCATGGTTATCACTTGTCCTCCCTCCAAAGGGTTCGATCGGGAGAATTCAGTTTAACGGGACTTTGAATTTTAGAAGACACTCATCTGAAAAGACATATCTGTCCAATTTGAGACAGTTGTCTTTGCATTCAATGTTGTGCGCATGCCGAGGGTGGCACTTCGTTCTACGTAACGTAATAATGGTTTGATGACACATGGCAACCATTCGGTGGAGAGGTGCTTGGAGTATTCCATAAATTTTCTACTTATAAATAGATAAGTTTAGGGGGAGTTTTTCTCATTTTTCAGCGATCTTTGTCAAAATTCTGCCAAATTTTCTTTGTGAACATTTGTTCTTTGAAACTCTAGCAATAATTCTTTGCTTTCAAATTTTAGAGATTTTAGAGTTTTTGCGAGATTATCTAAGTAAATAAATAATACATGTTTACCTACCTTTGATTTTCTTCTCATTCATCATATTCTTTACTTCTCTCCCTCCACCAAAGATGGCTTCTAGCAACAGCCAATCAATAAACAGAAGCTTCATTGAGGAATACAAGAATCAAAAATCTCTCGCTCATCCTTTAAGATTAATAGAAGAGGAAGTGGCGAGAATTCCTTTACGGTATCATTTTTCTGCAGAAATGTCCGTGATTGTCTTCCTAAATTTCATGACGATGATAGAGGGGCCTTTCGACCATGAGAGGAATGAATGGTTCATCTACCATTTTTAGAGCTTGGACATAGGAATGAGGCTTCCCTTTGGTGCATTTAAGGTAGCAATTCTTAGGGGTTATGGAATTGCTCCAAACCAATTGCATTCGAACGGATGGAGAACGGTGGCCTACTTCAAGATTCTTTGCAAGATAGAGACAGTGGCTCTGACTCTGGACCTGTTCACCCATTTCTTTTACAATACAAGTTGGAGCAATGGGATGAAATATTATTTTACTAGTCGACCACAGAGGAAATTCTTCACTATCTTATCTTCATTAAAGGGCTTCAAAGAGAGATATTTCTTGGTAGAGATGGCCGATAGGTTTGGAGTACCACTCAGTCGATCGATAGGAGCCACCATTCTAAAATATTAGGCTGTTAGTCAGTCTCTGTACGACAATGCCATCAAAAAAATGATGGGCGCTGTGGCAAGGCCAGGACAACCCTACAATTTCAACTTGCTCTTGGGGACATTGTTAGGATTCTCAAGCTCTTATGCCAGCGAAGATGCAAAACGTAAGCATTATAATGGGAGTGAGGGGAAAGGCATTAATAGACAATCATGCATTGCATATGCATTAAATATAATTGCATTAAAGAAGATACTTATCTAGCTTCATTTTTATGATGCAGCTGCAAACATAATGGCAAAAGGAGATGATGTTGCCAAGCAGCTGGCCGATCGGGCTAAAGCAAAAAGGAAGGTCGAGCGAGCTGCCAAGGAGGAGAGAAAAATGAAGAAAAGGAAGATCTTACTGACTTTAAAAGTTCATTCTTTTAGAAGCTCAACGAATGCTCCTGTTCACCCCACTACTGCTGCAGCTGCTGCCAATCTTTCTCCTGCCTCTATTGCTGTAACCTCGATCATTCCAACCTCTTGTCTACTCCTGACCATTATGGGACCTGCAGCCCTTCATTCAAGTATGGAGGGACAACACCCACTCAAGCGATTGCAACTGAGAGACGAATTCGATGATGAAGAGCCACAACCAACTCTATGCCCAAGATCATCCACTTAGAAGAGAGTGATGCAAACAGATGAGGCGACATAAAGGAGGGCTGAAGAGGCAACGAAGAAAAAAACTTACCAAACTGTTGGTTGCGGCTGATGCTCAGGTTGCTACAAGAGGCAAAGAGCCCATCCAGAGCGAGTTTACCTAACAAGTTGCTAGAAAGATTCTTGAGAGATGGACTTCATCTTTGGATAAAATTTTGAAGGAGCACTTTGGCGATGATTGGTCCGTGAATAACAGAGCCATATCCAGTTTCATTTGCCAGGGTTTTGCTCAAGAAAGTTACTTCAAGGCAACAGGAGAGCCCAGCTTGCTCTCCCGAGAGTTTGGCCTATTTTAGCAGCAGAGCTTAGAGGTAACACTCATGTCCTTCATTCCCCCCTCTTTTTTTTTGTACTGACTATCGCTTTCTTTCTCCTTTTTTTCCTTTTAGCTAATAAAAAGAGGCCTACATCTGCATGATATGGCAGCCTTCATCCGATCAAAATGGGAGGATGTCGTCCATCAGAGGAGGAAGGCAAAAACCATCAGTGATGCAGCCAAAAATAAATCCCTCCTCTTGAGGTCGTAGGTAAAGGAGCTGGAAAGGGAGATAGCCGACAAGCTCAAGACCTTAAGTCTCGGCAGAACAAAGTTGATCATCTAAAGGGAGACGTCACACGTCTTGCCACGGACAGCACTCAGTGCAAGCGATTTGAGGAGGAGGCAGCCAGGCTAAGGGGTGAATGCTCACATTTTTCTGCCAAGTGCGCAAAAGCCAACACGGACTGAGATAAAGCCTTATCAGAGCATAACCTTCTTCAAGGTGAGCGAAATTCCCTACAGACTATCTTGGCAGAAAAAAAGGTGGCATGAGGGTAAAAAACTTGAAGGTGAACTCACCGCCCAGAGAGAGGAGCTTCTAGATTAGTTAGGAGAGGCCCGAAGGAGTCTATTAGTTCGATTGATTTATGGACCATGAGTCTGCCCGATCCTTCTTCTAGCGACGATGAAGAGGAGGCTCCTCAAGATGGAGCAATCGAGGGGACGAAAAGTGCAAACCCCCCATCATCCCAGGCTCCCCCTAGCACACTGGCTGAACCTGAAGCCACTGCCCCTTTGCCACTGGAGCCTATTGATGATGTGCCTCCCGAGCCTTTCTATCCTTCTGTTGAGATGAAGGAAGAGCCTGCTACTGGATAGATCGTAGAGCCTACTACCGATTCGATTGAGGCTTCTACCATAGAAATTGTAGACATAAAAACTTAGGTTTTTTTTCATTGTAATGTAAGGTTTGTAGTGATTTTTATAACTTGTAAATTTATCAAATAAACGCAATGAACTTCTTTTCCAATTGTGACTTCTTGCTTTTATATGATGCAAACTTCATTCTTAGCATGCTTTTCATAACACTTAATCAAATATGATACTTCCTGAATTTAAAAATGCTTTACAAGCTTTGCAGTCCATAACTCTTAGAACGAATGATTGATTTATCTGATCTATTTGAAACGATATAACCTGTCCGGTGAGAGTTATGATTTAGACTATAGGATTAAGCATATGAATGTCAATCATTACGAATAACTTTTCAGCCTTGCATTTTACTTGAAATATTGAAGAGTAATTTCGTATATTAACCCTTATATATTTGGTCCAGAATTGATGTCGAACCCAGCAGATAAATCAGTGGAGATTGAATGGATGTGTCTTGCATTTTGGGCTCAGGATTAACGTTGAACCTAGCGGATAGGTTGTACCATAACTTGGAGATAGATGGATTTTAACTTTCACATTTGAGGCTTGGGATGAACATCAAGCCTAGCGGATAAGTTATACCAATCTTAAGTGGAGAGATAGACTCCAGCTTTCATATTTTGGGCTCAGAATGAATATCGAACCTAACTGATAAGCCGAGCCAATCATATATCGTCGATCGAAGTTAATTGCATCGATCGAAATCGTCAATCTCAAAAGATCATAATAGATACACTATTAGGTATAAACCTCTTTCGATCGAAAAGAACATCAATCAAGGATTAATTAAATTGTCAATCAAAATTTTCATTGATCGGGATCAATAGCATTGACCAGAATTTTCGTCGATTGGAATAAAATAGATAACCTGTAAATAAATGTCGAAACTAACAAACAAGTCACTGTAAACATACCTTTTTTGGAGATGGAAAGTAATTTCTTTATTAAATTCAATTTTTGGTACAAGATTACATATGGTACTTCTTGAGTACTTCGACGTTCCAGCTTCTAGGGACGTTCGACCCTTTTAGAGTTCTGAGCTTATAAGTACTAAAGCTTAAAACTTTAGAGATTTCATAAGAACCTTCCCAATTTGGCATTAGCTTCCCGACTCCGGCTCTTGGCCTCACTTTCGTGTTATGGTATCTAGCAACCCTTTGTTTATAGGCAGCGATTTTGGCATAGGTGTCTTCTCTCCTCTCTTCTACCAGGTCTAGATATTGACATCTTTCCTGGATGTTCATCCGATCGAAATAAAATGCAAATCGATAGGATAGAAGGCCGATTTCTACAGGTATTATTGCTTCAGAGCCATAAACAAGAGAAAATGGCTTTTGGTGAGTGCCAGCTCTTGGCAAAATCCTATAAGATCATAGGACATTTTGCAGTTCTTTATTCCAATTGCCTTTCATCTCGCCTAGCCATTTCTTTAGCCCTTTCAGGATTATTCGATTGAAGATCTCGGTCATCCCGTTGCTTTGTGGGTGGGTGACTGAGATGAATTTGAGGCTGATGTTGAGGTCTTGATAAAAGCTTCTGAAGATGAAACTGTCGAACTACTTGCCATTATCTGTAATAAAAATATTAAGTAAGCAATACTTGCAAATGATGTTCTTCCAGGCAAAATTTTTTATCCTCTCTGCCGTGATTATCGCTAGAGGCTCTGCCTAGTCCATTTGGAAAAATGGTGGACAGCTACAAGGAGGAACTTCATTTACCTTTTGCCTTAGGAAAAGAATCCATCTTTGAAGATACTTGGCCAAAAGTATCCAGTTTGGAGTACTTTCCTTGCCATAGCTTTACCAACTTTGTGTGCACCATAAATGCCTTCATGGATTTTTTTAGGATGTAGTCTCCCTCCTTCTCTATCACGTATTTGAGCTAGGGGTGACTAAAAGCTTTTTTGTACAAATCACCATCAATAATAGAATAATTTAAGGATTTGCGTGATACCTTTCGGGCTTTCACTTTGTCTTCTGGTAGCCACCCTGTTTGTAGGTACCATTTGATGGAGTCCATCTATGTGTCTTATGCTGGCTCAATCTCTATCATCTCTGGTTCATCTAAGAAGGAGGACGCTTGGTCGACAACCGTGATGTTTTCTTCTAACATTCCTTGCTTTGAAGCAAACATCTTTGCAAGCCGATCGACAACGGTTGTTTGATCTCTCGACACCTTCTACATGGTCCAATTTGATCCAGACTCTTCCAACATCTTGAATGCAGCCTTGACTTTTGCCAAGAATTGAATCATGTTGGTCTCTGTTGCTTTAAAGGTGCCTAAGACTTAGCTGATCACGAGCTGGGAGTCACTCTTGATGGTGACCGACTCTGGTCAGATGGCATGGAGCAGTCTCAGGCCTTAAAGAAGTGCCTCATATTCTACCATATTATTCAAAATTTTAAAGCTGAGTTTTATTGTGTACCTTATGACGACATCCAAGGGGCATGTTATTACGATGCCTGCGTCTTCTTGGGTGTCATTTGCAGCTCCATCCATGGTTATTTTCCATCCAAGACGTTTGGGCTGATCGATCATTTCTTCACCAGCGAACTCAATGATGAAGTTCGCCAGAGCCTAGGCTTTTATTGCCTTTCTGGGCTCGTACCTCACATCCTATGATTGGAGTTTAATTGCCTATTTCACCATTTTTTCCTCGAGGTCTGGAGTTTGAAGAATTTTTTTGATCGGCTGATCCGAATGGACCACTATTATGTGTGCTTTAAAGTACTGTTTTAGCTTTTGCGTGCATATCATGAAGACGATGATGAGTTGCTCGACCAAACCTTTCTTCAATTCTACAGTCCTGAGCACCTGGCTCACATAATTTATGAGGTACCTGTTGGATTCCCTCTATCCTGACCAAGACACCTACAATAGCTTCACCAGATGTTGACAAGTAAATGTATAAATTTTCACCTTGAAGTAATCGGCTAAGTAGCGATGGGTTGGTGAGGAATTTCTTTAATTTTTCAAAAGCTTGCTGGTAGTTCACTCCCCAGCTGAAAGCTTCATTTTTTTCAGCTTTTAAAGAAGGGAATGCACCGCTTGGCCAAGGAAAAGATGAACCGTCCAAGGGCTATGATCCTGCCATTTAGTTTTTGAACATCCTTAACACATCTCGAGGGTTGCATTTCTAAGATGACCTTTATTTTATCAAAATTTCCTTCAATACCTCTTTGAGAGATCATGAAGCCCGGGAATTTTCTTGAGGAAACCCCAAAGATATATTTTTCAGGATTGAGCTTCATTCAAAATTTGTTCAGCGTGAAAAAAATCTTTGCCAGATCGGCAGGATATTCTTCAGGGATTTTGCTTTTGACAATCATGTCATCCATATAGACTTTCATATTATGCCCGATCTAGTCTTTGAAAATCTTATTCATCAGACGTTGATATGTGGCACCTGCATTCTTCAGTCCGAACGGCATGACTTTGTAGCAGAAGGTTCGTCGTCTGTGATTAAATTAGTTTTTTCCTAATCCAATAGCCACATCATAATTTGGTGATATCCAACATATGCATCGAGGAGGAAGTAGATGGCATGGTTAGCAGTAGCGTTTACCAGTTGATCTATGCTGGGAAGAGGGTAGTTGTTCTTTGGACATGCTTTGTTAAGATCTATAAAATCTACATACATTCGCAGCTTTTTCGACTTCTTTTTCACTAGGATTACATTGGTAAGCCATTCTGGGTAATCGATCTCTCGAATCGTACCCGCTTTTAATAGTCTATCTACCTCCTTAAAAATGAATTTTCTCTGATCGGGTGCATGCCTTCGCAACTTTTACCTGATCGACTTATAAGTTGGATCCACATTAAGTTTGTGGGTGATCACATTGGGATCAATTCCGAGGATGTCTTCTGGCTTCCACGCGAAAGACATCTAGTTGATCATTAAGATTTGCATGACGGCCTTCTCAACTTCTGTACTCATGTTGGTGCCTATTTGGATGCTCTTGCCTTTTGATAATGCTCTTGCCTTGACCTCTTTTGCGGGATCCATCCTCTACCTCTCCGTTTGCTCAGATCATTCTAGCCCTGGTTCCACCATTATAGCCTCTCTGTTGTTTGATCATGGTGATGTAGGCCTCTTTGAATGCCTTCTAGTCACCCCTTAGAATGGCAACACCTCATCTGGTTGGGATTTTCATGACCATGTATCGGATGCTGGTAGCAGCTCCAGTTTGGAAGAGTAGGGGCCTACCAAAAATGATGTTATAGGCAAAAATTATGTCAATAACCATAAATGTTACCTTGCAGGCATGGGCGAAAGCTTTTTAACCAAGCTCGATAAATAACTCTACAGATCCTACTACGGGAATAGTAGCGTTGCAAAGTTCGATCAGAGAGGTGGCATTCAGCTTCAGCTCTCCGAACGATAGACCCATGGCTCTGTAAGATTGAAAAGTGAGCACATTCACGACACTACCATTATTCACTAATATCCTTTTGACGTCAAAGTTATTGATCCATGCCCTGACGATGAGACCATACTCATGGGAAAATATTATATCTCATGCATCTTCATTGGATATGGTGACTGGAGCTAGCCGTTCGGCTGACAGAGAGATGTAAACACCTTTTCCTGAAGAGTTCTTCCCCGTAGGATGACCCTTCAGTGATCATGTTTATAACCTGTAACACCCCATACCCGGTCTGAAAAACAAACCAGATACGGATGTCACAAATTGGTTTTGGTTTGAATAACACTTAATCACTATAATTTATGCCTAAATTATCAATTTTTAATTCCTTACTCTAAATTTTTTTCTAAAAAAATTCGGCAGAACCTCCCCTAAATATTTATAGTCTCCTATAAACAAAATACAAAAGCACATTTCAATAATTCAATCATCCAAATCCACAACCTCAATCAAACTCCTACACAAAATTTTTCCATCCTCCTTGATAATAATAAAGCCGATCTATTTATCACTAAATCACCAGTTCAATACTCAAATATTTAGTTCTCAATAACGTTTACACAAAGAACATTATCACATGTCTAAACTAATATCACAGCATTGAATTTCAACTAAATACTTACAAATTTATACTTAAATTATACAATTTAACACCTATGTACATGCCAAAATTTCAAAATAAAAAAAATAACATAAGTAATTCGATCTTTATTCTTGATCATCGCCCTTTTAGCTGCAACAACCTATGAAGGTTACCTTCCTTTGTGTTGAGAAGACTGAATATCGAATCAACCTACACGCGAAAAAGAAAAATCACGTGCTAAGCTAAAAGCTTAGTAGTGACTACCAATTTTACTTCACAACTGGTGTCATATTAAAATAATGTATTCAAAATTTCCATACACATTTACCAATTCAAAAAAATAAACATCAAGCAATTAGAAGTATGAGATTTTGTTTGAAAATTCACACTTAACAAATTATTTTTACTTTATCAAATTTATAATCAATAAGGCATAATTATTATTTCGGTTCATATGGTATTCTATTATAATTCATATTAACATATATGCATGTATACCATACTGCAACAAATACTTATATTTAGCGTAAACATCATAATATATATATATATATATATATATATGTAATTATATACGTTCGGTTTACCGTTCACATATATTGCTGTCTTAAGTAGCATGTCCTAGTTTAGTTATATAGATTTATTAAGAATTAACAGAATAAATTTTCTTAAGTTACACTCACACATGTATACATTTTTAGGTTTAATTATTATAACATTTAGTACTCCAACAAGATAAATAGTTGATTTGAGTGTCAATCCCTAATGTTAGATTGATACTTCACATTAATCCTACAGTCTTAGTATTTCACTAAGTCCCCGTTTGCAGCATTCATATATTTGTTACATTATATATATATATCATAAGGTATTGTCGAAATTTTACTTTAACATTTATACTATACGAATCACTTCTTAACCATAAGAAGTTGATAGTTTTATTTATATTCAACATTGTTAGTCAATCCATGACCTATGATGCTTTATTAAGTTATCTTATTTCTCATTTTATTTCACTTTTACTCATATTTATAACATTTTTAATGTTGTAATTATCTCTTTTTACTGTATATACATAATTAACTTACGATTTCGACCCTAGTTGACAACAGTAGGAAACCATGAACCGGATAAGTGAATAAATAAATCAAATCACTGGTAGAGTCCATACCGCAGAGGGAGTATGCGACTACTTCTGGGAGTGTCCATACCATAGTGGGGGTATGCGACTACTCCTAAATGTATCAATAAGGAGCCAGCTAACAGAATAGTCCGTATTTTCTCAGAACAGTAGCATAATATAATCGTACAGAAATAGAACAGAACACCGTGGGGTAAATGCCCCTATAGCTAGCCATACTATCCTAGAGTTCTGGATCACCCACTGACACTAAGGGCATCAACTCAATTTCACAATATATAGCAGGTTTCTCATTTTTTTCTCATAAATCTCATTTCATCATCAATTACACATCATATTCATATATCATCACATGGTCATTTAATTACTTTATGCCTTTATAATCACATATGGCATTTGGCCATCAAGGGAAGTCATACTTAAATAATCTTTCATCCTTCAATAACATATTATCTTTGTGCTTAAATAATTAAATCCAAGCATTTATGCACATATATATAAAGTATCGCTCATTTAGCTCGTGCAATATATTTCATAAATATTTAACAAATTTACTCATAGTTATAGCTTTTCCATTTCCTAACGTGATCAATTACTGGCAAGGGCACTTCAGTGCTCTATCCAATTATTTCTTAATTCCATTTATCTATATTTTATGAATTTCTTGTCAATCAACTTGTTAAAATTATAATTGCACATTAAATTTCCTAATATTACTTCTATACCTGACATGGCTTGAATACATTACTTATCTTAGTTCACATACTTGTTGTCAAAAGCTTATTATTTAATTCAAATTATATGTATTTATCTCTATAAACACTGTATAGAAATGTACTATGTCATGGTAATCACAACACCTCAAAAGGGTTGACAAAGAATAACAAACTAATAACCCAAAGAGGAACAATTCAAGTATGTTCAACTACACCCAATTTATATAGACAATATAAATTTGTTTACTAAATAAAGTCTAATTATGTAAAAGTAATTCTTGTAGCCTGAGGATTCACCAACATTATAGTGATTTATTTTCTTAAAATTCTTAGTCACCTGCAAAACCAGTTAATAAGCGCGTATAATTCATTTTCTATTTTCCTTTTTAATTCACACCTGATGCTTACTTAACTCTAAAGATATATACATTTATAATTTTACATCTCAATTTCTTATTTTTGTTAAAAGCTTATCAATAATTCGAATTTACCAATTTGGTTAAACATGGGAAGGATTTAACCTTTAAGTTAACGGATCCTATTAATTTCATAACCCTGATCCAATAAACGATACAGGAATTAATCTACCAAACTAAGATTCCATTAATTTTTAAATACTCATCATTATATTTATTATCTTAATTAAGAACCCATAACATTTTGTCTATTAAATTTCTTTTATACCAAATTCTTAATTAAAATTTTGTTCCTTCATATCATATTTACATATGTAAAACATAAGACATCAATAATTTAATCAAGTTCCACAATTTTGCTCCTTAACCAATTTTTCAGCTCTTATAACAATTTCGTTTATTATCAAGAGTCTAGAAATGTTAATTTGCTAATTCTTTAAGCATATGGAAAATTCTATGTTTATTATAATGTATTTAATTTACTAATTAAGTGTGAAACTTTAACTCGTTGCTTTTATAAGCAAATTAACAATTTGACAAAACTTAATGAAGATAAACCTCGAAAAAGCAAATGGAATGAATCAACTTATTTGTAAATTTGTTCAGTTATATCCGACCGACAGTGTCATCACCATCCCCTTTTACACATTAAATTCAAATTATCAACATATTAAAACTCGAAACTGGATCCTAAATTAACCAAAACTCAACCAGCAAAAATTTTACTCTTAATAAATCACACAGCCACAAATATTAATTCAAAGAAATAAAACATCTTTTAACTAAATTTCAGAATTTATTTAACTAAATTCTTATGAAGTAAATTTGGTAAACACATACCTATTTCTTAAAATTTTCTGTATTGTTGCCAATTATTTGCTCGCCATAGGTTCACCAGAACTTCGCCGGAGCCTTACTGGAGCTGCATTAACACTGCCATCACGAATCCAAGATCATCAAGAATCCGTTGCCGGTGGTCACGCGCCGTAAGGAGCTACAATGTGGTCGGGATCTACACCGGAGCAACTCGCCATATCCATTTCTGATCAGCTCATCACCGGCATTTGGAGTCTGACTGAGGGTACCAGATTGAACACCTTGGCTTTGGGAACTCATCGGTGCAAACTGTGTCGACATCAGTCATCGCGGTTTACCGGAATAAAGGAAGAAAGCTTAGAAGAAGGGATAGAAAACGCAGGAAGGAGAAGACTCAAGTCGACATCGTTGACAACGGGAGTTGGACGGCCACATGCATTGCACCTAGGCTGACGATGGGAGCCAACGTCGGCACACTCATCGCCGGCAAAGGCGCCGGTTATCGTGGACAGCGCCTCACCTGTATCTCCTTCTTCTATTTTTTTTCTTTTTACGATTTGTGGCCTCTTTACTATTACAATTTATTTTTTTTTCTTTATACTTATGGCCCCACAATCTCAATCACGTGGTCCCTAAATTTCTAAGGCATCACCTTTATTTTTTTTCACTTATTATTATTATTATTATTATTATTATTATTATATACTTAATTTATGTTAATTGTGGTTTGTAATTTAAAATGTATTCTAATTTAATACCACTTATTCAAAAGTCTACAAATACTTGTTTAGTCGTCTTAACTCCTCGATAAAATTATACCCCTGCTCACTTAAATCAAAATATTATTCATAAGTTAGAAAAAATTTTCAGTCGACTCAGAGTTGGGGCGTTACATAACCCTACCGTACGGTCTGTGAGGATCCGTATTCTTTGGATTTCTCCACTCGTTGTCGTCGTCTAAGTCAGAATCATCTTTTTTAAGATCCAACCGTCTACAGAGACTTTTCCCTCTAGCCGAACCTATAAATTTTTTGAGGTACCCTCTTTGCAATAGTTGCTCAATTTTTTCTTTCAACTGGTAACACTCGTCGGTTGTGTGTTCGATATTTCTGTGAAATTTACAGTACTTATAATGGTTCCAGGTGATTTTGCTCCTCTCGGATAGCTTATTAGGCCAATTTACTTTTTGGTGCTTTTCCTTAATCCACGTCAGTACCTGTGTTGGATTGGTATTGAATGGAGTAAAGGTTCGAGTTTGATGGCCGCTATTTCGATCGGATCTAACCCATTCAACCTTCTTTTTTTACCTAGATTTCTTAAAATGGAGGCTCTTTCTGAGCTTCTAGCTATCCGTTCAGATACAGGAGTTTGGTTAAATAAGCATCCATCTAGATGTTGGAGTCTATCCATAACATTGCTCCTCCTCCCCCGATTGAATCTTAAGGCATCATCAAGTTGAATATGTTGTCTAGCTCTTTCCATCAGATTAAAAAAGTTGACTGGTGGCCTTATTGTAATCAACTCAAATAGTGGTCGATAAATGATGCCTCCAACCAAGGCGATGATTGTCATTTTCACTATTACGTTTCTCACCTTCGACATAGTGACTTGAAACCTGTCGATGTAGTCTCTAAGACTTTCATCGGTTCTTTGGTAAAAATTGCATAGATTGCTTACCAACTTCAGCGCTCGCATCTGCATAATAAACCGTATAATAAACAATTCTTTGAGTTATCAAAAGGACGTAATTGATTCTTAAGGGAGCTTGTGAAACCAGTTGAAGGCATCTCCTTCCAAGGTGATGCAAAATATCCTACAGGCAATCCTCTCATTGTAGATGTAAACCTATACTTTAGTCAGATATTCTATAAGATGAGTGATAGGGTTAGTTTTACCTGTGTATCTGTCCATTATCACATCTCTTCACCTAAAAGGTAGCTCAAACTTCGTGATCTCCTTGCAAAATGGGGAAGCTATACTTCTGCAGGTGTTTCCCTCAAATATACTTTGTTTGAGCCCCATCAAGCCAAACTGCTTGAATTTTTGCTTGAACCACTTGTCTTTCCCGCTCATTGTCATTGAGGTGAACTCGCCTTTACGTCCCTTCGTGCGACTGCGATTCGGCATGCACATAAAGGACAGATCATCTCAAATGGATGAGGTGGAGGATCTACTGGGGATATAGGGAGAGTCTCTACTTGAGGATATTGTCCCCTTCCCCTTATAGTATCTGCCTGGGGTTCTGATCTCTGTTCTTCCACCGTTGTGGGTTCGTGGCTCGTTGATGGAGATTCTCCTGTTTTTTCTTCTTTTGAAATCTTCGGCCACGAAGTCTATTTCGTGGTCTCTTTCAGAAGTTTTGGGTATTTTGCCCTTTCTAATCGTGTCGAACGATACTCTTAGTGAAGTCACTAAGAATAGCGTACATGTTCCTGAGAGTAATAGGGATGTCTTTCGGCTGCCGTATAACTACATCGTCAAATTATGGTAGGAGGTTACCCCTTGTGTGTGTGTCTATATATATATATATATATATATATATATATATATATATATATATATATATATATATATATATATATATATATATATATATATAATTTTGCCCCCTTAAAATTTTATTTTTACCCTTCCCTCTTTAACTTATTTTTTAAGTTTTTTTTATCAATGAACCCTTTTATCTTTCTATTTTCATTGAAACAAAAATACAAAATTATATTCTAATTTGAATTTAAAAAAAATCAGATAAATTTGAGAAGAAACTAAAAAAATACAACAAAAAATTATCTTTAATTAAAGGTTAATAATTTAGTTTTGTAATTTTTTTTTGCTTTTATATCTCTTAAATAGTAGCAATATTTCTTTATTTTTTGCATTTTAGAAAACACATATGAAATTTTAAACAAATACCAACCTAATTAGGTTTTATAGTATATATTTGAATGAATCAAAAACTTTAAAATAAATGATTAATTCAAACACATTCTAAAAGAAAAGCTAGTAAAGAAGAAATAAATAAAAAATTATGAGCAAATATTGTATATAAAGAAAATATGGTGAATAGAGAGAGATATTAATAGTGTTTGAATATTTGATTCTAAAAATTTTATGGGGCTAAATTCTTTAATTTTCTTATTATGCTGCTAAAAACTCTGTTGTATCAATTTGACTTAATTGATACATTTGCAATTGCAGACAATTTAAATGGATAAAAAAATACATATATAATACCAACATATGAAATATAGAATTTTACCTTTTATTACAAAATACTAGCAAATTAAGCAAATATATTATGAAGTATTTGAATAATTTTTCTTTAAATAAATAAAAATATCCATATTATATCATTATATCTGAATAATTTTTTAATAATTTTAAAATTTTAATTTGTAATATAATGAGTGCAGTAATGATTTAAATAAATTTATTAGTTGAATAAATATTTTTTATTTAATAATTTATTTATAATATTTATGCTATATTTTTTTAAACACAACTTATATTTTTGATCTCTTAATTATAACTATAAATTCCTATTAATTATAATTATAAATTTTGATTTCGGGGATGAACTCTGCAGATCCATAGTCTCAAAATTGAGCTTTTTCTTTCCTAAGAATTTTTCTCAGCTGACATGGATTTCACAAAAGAAAATGATGATAGGGGGGAGCATAGCCCGTGATAGCTGTTGACCTTTTCACATTCTAACTAATGGTGCAAACGCGCCGATTGAATTAAAAATGACTTATTTAATAGATGGATTAAATAAATAAATATCATAGGCAATTAGATATTATTTAAAAAATATATACAAATAAATAAATTTAATAGATTATGAATTTTTCAATTATATAATTTGTAAGCTAAAATTTCTATCCCAATAATGTTTTTCAAGTCATTAATGCAAACAATAATTTTATATAATTATTATTTTATTTAAAGAATAATTTTAATTAATCTATTTTTCATCGTTTTGCTAACTACATTAGCTGGCATCTAAAAGTATCCTAGGTCAGGCAAGGATGGAAAGAAAAAAGAATCTGCAAGAGTAATTTTTGAAAACTCAGATAAAGACAAAACGTGACTGTGAGAAGGAATGGTCAGAAAATCACATGCTTATTGGGCCATTGCCCTACCACTTGTTTCACGCGGCTCATCATTTATCTGTTGAATAGATGCCACTTGTTCCCAGTTCCCACCATGTTGGGATCAATTTTACTATGTAACATCCGATTATTAGCATCTAACTTCACAAATTCCCCGAATATACAGTTTAAAATTATGTAAATTTATTACGTGTTGCGCTATATATTAACAAATTTTTTGACTATTGAAAAAATTTTAAATTTTTTATATTAAATTTATCAAAATAACTGGATCCTAAATAAAAAAAATAATTTAAGGGCAATAACTTTTAATATTTTTTAAAAGTTAAAATATGGTATCAAATTTACAATGTATACGCGGTAAGTTTATATGTGAATGTATTTTTGCTTACCTACAATCTCATTAGTTTTAATAATAAATTTAAGCAAATTGTATAATAGTGAGGCATTATTCTCAAAAACATTTTTAAAGGACAAATATATATTATTTTTATATTTTAAGGACATATTTGATCCAATATATATATATATATATATATATATATATATATATATATATATATATATATATATCATTTATAATTATTTTAAATTGATCCATTTTTTGAGGAAAATCATACTTAAAATAGAAAAAAAGAATTTTAACTTGTATGAAATTTAACTTTTTTATTTATATTAAATTTTTATATTTTAAAAAGTTGACATTAAATATTTATATTTTTTCATATCATTCACATTTTGTTCAATATAAATGGATGTAACCTAATTGATGCACGGATTTCTATTTTTGTATGAAAGAAAATTAAATCGAAGGATTCAATAAAATATGAAAGATTTTTTTTTTTTTTTAAAGCGTTGAAATAGATGTATTATGCTGTAATGACTGTAAAATTGCTATAATAATTTAGGCATTGAAAGAAAACAAAGAGACAAAAGCGACTTGCTTACCATAAAAGCGGGTCATGTTCTCAAAAACCAAAACACTAAAACACGATTCCTTATCTTTATACTAAAAAAACACTAAAACTTTGTCTTCTTTTCACCCCTTTACAATACTTCATCCATTTTATTATTTTTATTAAAATTAAAAAATAATAAATATATTTAAATTTATTATTAAATTACATAATTAACTTTAAATTATTAAATTTAATTGATTCTAACTTTATTAAAAAAATAAATTAAAAAAATAAATTAAATTATATTAAAAATTAAAAAAATAAATAAATAAAATTTAAATTTTATTCAAAAATAATATATAAAAAAGATAGAGAGTTTTTTTTAATATTCTTCAAAAGCCAAAAAAATTCCCATACACTTGTTGATACAAACGCGTAAGCCATTCAATTCAGTCAATGCCCAATATGGAAGATCATAATTATCAGGGCTATCATCATTCATGGAAAAGAAGTGATAATACTGAATTATCTTTAGATCCAAACAAATTTCAGCTAAAAATCGAAAATTTATTTACAGAAAAGCTTAGCACTTGACAAACAGACACTAGAAGACAATCACATACTATCTGATTGTATTGATGAGACTAAAAGTTTCATCAATCCACTCACACACTACAGCGCTTATACCTCTAACTTGTTCCATGTCACGTTGCTGCTCATCTATTCTAACACCTTAGTAACCATACTTCAGGTACTCAAGTGCACTCTCATGCCTCTTTTAAATAGCTCAATGTGCAGTGGCTTCAGGTATTAAATCATTGAGACTCTCTCTATATTTATCTCTCTCTAAGTCTCTAACTTAATCTTCAAAGTGCTCACGCCAGGTCCGATCGGGTAAAGATTCTTTCAGGTACTTACCAGCCGATCGAATCACACAACCATTAACTCATTTCAAGGTCTTGACAAATCAAATTTTATCATTTTGTGCTTTCGTTGAGAGTTATGGCAAGATCAAAATCAACTGAACGCACGACATCCGAAGGAAATGACCAAGCTAATAACGATCAAGGAAGATCCAAGCCCACTGGGAGGTGGGATGGGACTCGCATATCCTCCATACGAACTGATCTTCTACCTGAGTTTAACGATACAATATTGCAATAGGCTAAAAGTAACCCCTATTATTGTGAGGGATATGACAGCGCTTCTCAGCAATTTTACCAAAAGCATTATCCAGACCATCCGCAAAGGCAAGATACCCAAAATCTCCGCTCGGAGCTATAAGGATGACTTTGTAGATGAAGAGCCAAAAAGGCAAAGGAACAAAAGGCTTTCCATCAACGAGCGACATGTAACACCCTATTACATTTTAAGGCTTCTATACCAATTCTATAGATTATGGTACCATCACAAGTTGTTACTTCAAGTCGTTAAGGCAAATATTCACATCTTGATTTCACCCCTTAAATTTCCTTTACTTAATTTGCGATCCTAAGTTACTATTTATTTGGTCAAAATTTTGACAGTATAATGACTTAAAAACCGTGCTATCCGAACTTGCAAATTCGCAATTTGACACTCCCAATAATTATCCTCCACCTTCAATACTCCATTACATACATTGCACTTCTAATAACATTAATCATCCAACAACACAGTGCAATCATAACATTCAACATTCATCATACAGACATCCATTAATTTACACATATACGTTACTAACATTTAATGTTCTTAATACAACATAGTCATCAAGTTATATTACATGCCTTTAATTACAACTATCCTAGTACAAAAGTATTATAATTGCTCGAACTGCACATGTACATGCCAATATCTTCATGTCCCTTCTTGTCTTCTATCTACCTGTCCCTGCACGCAGTCAATAAACCATGCGCTAAGTAACACTGTTGCCTAATAGTGGATACTACTATACATAATTTCATTTTATGCACGTAAATTTATTAAATTACTCTCTTTTTTCTCTTTAATTCTCCTTTTATTTAATTCAACTTAATTAATTGGTTTTATTATCTAATTTAGTAGCTTAAATTTTATTATACTTAAATTTTCTATTAATCGTTACCAATTTTCTTGCGTAATTGTAAAATTTCATTTAAGCCCTTATACTTTTTATTTGCCCTTTTCGACCTCCTTTGACTTTAATTTTGATTTTCATTGTTACCTTAGGCTTTTAATTTAACTTAAATGATAAATTATCATTTTGGTCCTTATGTCTACCTACTAAGTGGAAATTTTCATTTTAGTCCCTAAATTTTTCATTAATTATGATTTTATCCCTTTGGCTTTATTTGGCTATTTTAACCTCTTTAACCATCTTTTTGATGTCAAATGATCTTTTTACACCTAATTTATCATGTAATTATATTTTTACCCCTATGGAACATATTAATCTTATTTTTCACATTTTCTCTTAAATTCTGATATCTTTTATGTAAAAATTGCTATTTAATCCTTGTTTCCTTGCAAAATTATCAAATTGCCCCTAGTAGTAACCGGTGAAAATCCTCAAATCATATTTGCAGGATGCAAACTGTATGATAACTTGTATGACTGTATGATATTACTGTATAATTGTATGAATGAGGCCTCTTTAATATTTAACTATATGATTATTCTGTCTTACTGTATGATTTTACTGCTATATATAAATTCCTATGACTAGTCATTATATCCTATGATTTTGGATCACCCACTGAATATTAAGGGCAACTAATTATTATCTAATATGTTATGTTTTTACCTTAATTCTTATAATGTTCACATTATGTATCATTGTATACATCTTCATTTGCCATGCCTTCATATATAACATACACAAACCATAATATACAAGATAAATAATGTATAAATGTAAAAAAATGGCCAGACTCAGAGTAACCTGTCGTATCCGGTCGTTATTTATTTAAGCCACTTAAAAGCTTAAGAGTTATTTCCTTATTTTAAGTTTTTTTTGTTCTTTCTTACTTCTTAATATATATATACAAACCTTGTAAATACTTTTTAAAATCTATTTACATTGTTAAATTTCAACGATAACGACTATTATTAATTAATAAACAAAGACCTTATGAAAAGACGGTCCATTGAACCTCTCTTTCTCTGAAAATTCTTGCCTATATTTATTTATTTATTTATTTATTTTTGTTTGGCATGAAATATATTTTCTAGAAAAATTATCATGATGATACACATCAATTTTTTTGGTTGGTGTACCTCTTTTTCTCTTAAATGCGTGTACGAGTCCTCTTTTTTTTTTTTCATCAGAGTAAATTCTGATTAAACGTTGATTTGGCTTTATAAAGGCCGGAGCGATTGAGAATACTACTACTAGTTCACCAATTGTGAGCAGCAACAAATTTGAATTCTTTTAATTGAAATTTTAAGTTTAATTTTTTTTTTGTCACGCATTGACGTATATTACTGAAAAAAGCGTTCTTAATTATGAATTAAGTAATGTCCTATCTTAAATTAATTGGTCTTAATTGGTCTGTAAACTTAAATAAACAATGCTGAATATAGAAAAGTCTTAAAAAAGTACTTCTTTTATTTTTTTTATCAATAACTTTTATTATTTTTATTAATATTAAAAAATAATAAATAAATTTAAATTTAATATTAAATTACGTAATTAAAATTAAATTATTAAATTTAATTAATTCTAATTTTATTATAAAAAATAAATTAAAAAATAAATTATATTATATTAAAAATTTAAAAATAATAAAAAAATAAAATTTAAATTTTACTCAAAATTTAAGTATAAAAAAATACGGAGGAAATACAACCGTTTCCCTAAGGTACCACAACGAAGAGCTTATATTTTGTCAAACATCACGTGACAGGGCGAGTAAATTGACCAGTAAAGGGCAAATGGGGGCAATAAAATAAGTGGCCATTGGTCATCCAAGAATCTTGATTTTTTTATTGCTTTCTTCAATTATAGTTTATCAAAGCAAGTATTATAGTATACCTAGTTCCCTACTTTTTGCCAAAAGCTTATATCAATTAATGATTTTGAAATGGTGCTATTCAATTTCTACTTTTTCCTTGATAAAATTCTTCAAACCTTCCAGTGACTTTCTCATCCTCTCCCTGTGTGCTAGAAAATACTTGCAGTAATTATCTTTTTCGGTGATATTGTTATAACTTTTCTGGGCATATATATAAAACCACGACCTTAGCAGGGAACTCTTCAACTCCAAATGGGCGATTGCGTGAGCAGGCAGAAATTTCCAGATCCCAATGGATCCACTGCAAATGGAGGTAGGGGTTAAAGTTTTGAATAGCTTATTACGAACCTCTTTATAATGTTTTTTGTTTCCACGATTTGCTCAGATCATAGATATATACATACACCTCTCCAACCGCCGGCACGGATTCTGGACCCGTCTCTTGAGAACATCAATCGGTTCGAATCTTGGCCATTTTGTGACCCATCATTGGAGGTGCAGACATTTAGTTTCGCTGACATGGCGAAGGCGACTCAAAATTTCTCCAATAGTAACATTCTCGGCGAGGGAGGATTTGGGCAAGTTTATAAAGGAATATTCTCTCCAAATAATAAGACGTTTGCGGTTAAAAAACTCAAACATTTGCCGGATACCCAACGGGAGTCTGAGTTTAAGGCGGAGATTAGGGCAGTTAGCACTGCCCGTCACGAGAATCTTGTTAAATTGGTTGGCTATTGCAGTGAAGGACTAGATAGATTACTTGTTTGTGAATATTTTCCTAACAACTCCTTGAAATCTCATTTACATGGTGAGTGGTGACTCATCTTATTTGGTATTTATATGCGATAAATTCAAGTAATAAATGCTATATTATCATCTTATGAATAATGATTTACTTTGTAGGAAATGATAAGCCAACTCTGGAGTGGTCAACAAGAATGAAAATCGCCATTGGGTCGGCCCGAGGTTTGAAATATCTTCATGACGATTGTAAGTATTTGAATTAAATAAGCTATTTCCTTTTTTTTTCTTTCCTTTTTAGTGATCTGTAATTTTGATTGCTTGTTATGTGAGTACTTTCAGGCAAACCAAAGATCATACACCGAGATATCAAAGCAGACAATATTCTTCTTGATAATAATTTCGAACCAAAGGTACCTTTGAAGTTTAAACATGCATTTTATTATTATCAAGAAAATTTTCCTCAATAAGAGATATAACTAAAAGGATCTTTCATTCCGCAGGTTGCAGATTTTGGACTTGCCATGTTTTTCCCGGAAAGTGGTTCTGTTACCCACATTTCCAGTTCTTGGAAGGGAACTGTAGTGTAAGATGTGTTTCTTTTTGTTTTTTTTTTTCCTTTTTTGAACAAAGTGTAAGATGTGTCCCCACTCAATGATAATTACATCTATTATGTGATATAAAATCGGAATAAAAAAATTAAAAAAAAACATATATATTAGGTCATTTCACGAAAAGTTGTAAATGCTTATGATTTGGCTGATTAGTCTTTTAACACAAAGAGTAAATAAAATCTGCGCATGTTTTGTGCTAACTTTTAATTGACAAAAAAAAATATATTTTTTAATTGTTGGTGGAATCTCACATGCTTGTAAAAAGCCAGGTCAATCAAAAAAAAAAAAGGAAGAAATTTCTTGAATATTTTCAGTTATGCAAGAAAGAAATCAATCTAAACCCCACATATGTTTATTCCAAGTGCAGTTATGCTGATCCAGAGCATTACCCTTCCCAACAAGTCTCCTATAAGTCAGATGTTTATTCCTTTGGTGTTGTACTTCTTCAGCTCATATCTGGGAGAGAGCCTACTCGTCAAAATGTCCAAATCGTAGATTGGGTAGGAACTGCTTTGTTATTTTATTTTCATATCTCCATTTTTATATATATTTTTTAACTCGTTGTTTCTTTTGATCAATATTCAGGCAAAGGATATTATCCTACAAGCTTTGCGCAGTGGTGATTATACTAATATTGCTGATCCCAAATTGCATGGTAATTATGATAGAAGTCAAATGGAACGAATGATTTGCTGTGCTGCAGCTTCTGTATATAAACCTTCAAATACTCGGCCACCAATGTCAAAGGTAATCGTAGCCACACGTAAATTAAGAGTTAGTAATTGGTTATATTAGTATTAATACTTTAATAGGCATATAATTTACTCTACTTGCTATTAATTTCTCATCATGTTTCACAAAATTATGAGGATTATTATTATTATATATAAACCTTATATTATTTTCCGCACAATGCAGATAATTGAAGCGCTTGAAGGAACAATTCCTCTTAGCGATATATATATATGGGATGACACCACAGTAAATTCCAGGATAGTGCAATAACAGTATGTAAAATGCCTTTTCTCTGGATTCATAATTAATAGTGTGCATATTTTTCCATTTATTCATAAGTTTTCTATGCTATTTATACTTAAAAATGCTAAAATTAGGGATTTTGATTATGTTTTTGCAGTGTTAATTTCGTAAATTAAAGAGTAAGAATAGGAATGTGATGTTCTAGGAGCATATCTGAGAATCGGAAAGAAGTAGGAGGCTAAAAGGCTTAAAGATCGAAGACTCCTTCAGCATATATAAGCTGCGGGTAAAGTTTAATCAGGATCTATGACAATTGTTTATAATGAATTTAGTTTAACATTGTTTTTTAATTTTATTTTTATTATCTCCTATTTGGGATAGAATTGTGATAATTTAGGAGATCTTAAAATTCAGAGGATTGTAGTAAATGCCTTTTTAAATTTATTTCCTCCAATTATCTTTTCTAAAGTTTAGGATAAGGAATTTCTAGTAGTAAACTGTTTTTGATGGAAACAATATCTTGAAGAAGAAACTTTCTAGTTTAATAGAAGAGAATGAATGGAACTTATGAAGACAAAAGAAATAAATGGTGAAAGAGATAGATGGGCTTTGACTTCCATTAAAAGATTAGTAAATAACTGATGCTGAAGTAAAATAAATTACTTTCTTTCTTTCTCTCTTGTGTGTGTTTGCAAGTTACTTGTGACCAATATTTTCAGAAGTGACTCGAAGATCGACTCGGTTTACCAACGAGTCGAGAGTCAACTGGTTGGATCGTATTGACTCGGAGTTTTTTATTTTTTAAATATAATTATTTATAAAAAAATTAAAAATATTATATTTCAAAATACATTCAAAAATTTTTTAGTTACCAAATATCAATATAAAAATATTACGTTCAATAAAGTTTTTAATTATAAATATCAAATAAATAGTCCAAACATAAATAGTATATATTTAAATAAATCCATGTAATATCTAAATAAATTCATTTAACATAATGACAAGCAATAATCATTAATCTCAATCTCCTTGTTCATCTTTATCTTCATCTTCACCATCATCTGTATTTTCATTTCCATTAACTTCTTGAATTAAATCATGCTCCATAGCATCTAAAATTTTAAAACAAATATATAATTAAATATACTACACACATAATTTTTAATATTCTAAGCTAAATTCATATTATATGAAAGAAACAAACCTTGTACACTTGAAGCTCCATCATCTTTTGGATGTTCTTCTTCTTCAACCATCCTCTCAAGTTCATCATAGTCAAGTTCTCCTTCTTGTCCTTCTTTCTCCATAACCCAAAACTTAGTTTTCTCAATTGATTCATAATCAATTGGATCATATGCCTTCTTATAATTTGCTAACCTAATAATATAATACCGCTACTTTACTTTTGGTACAATATTGTCTCCAAACTTTCAAAATTAAAGTAATATTATCCATTTATTTAAAGTCTATTAGTTATCTCAATTTTTTTTTCCTGTGGTCTTAAAATATAGCATCTGAGTCATTTATAAAGAAATATAACGTGGCCTGCATATGTAAAACATTCGGCATAAGAAGATAGTAAATGATAAAAACTATCTATCCAATTAAATTCTCGGCGATTTTATTTTAATTTAGAAGAAAAAAAAAGTCAAAATAAAGAAATTAATTAATTTTATTGAAAATTTTTTGAAATTTTCTACTAAAGTATGAGAACCAATAATAAAAAGTGAAAAAAAAATCAAATAGTAAGAAAATATTGAAATAAATTCATTTCAAAGAAAAAAATTTTTAATATATGTGTTTAATAGATAGGATATTAATATCAACAAATGAAAATTAGTAAATTTTAATGAACTGTTAATGAAAATTAATTAAAAAATACTACTCCAATTTTAAAGATTTAATGATAACATTCACCAAAATATTAACAAAAAAGGACTAAGTTGTATTTTTAGTGAGAGTAGAAGAGAAATTTGCGACCTTATCTATTTAAAATTTGATAAAGTTGGAATAAAAAAGAAAACAAAATTTAATTTATTAAAGTTTTTTTTTACTGGTAAAGTGGTAATGCTAGAAAAGAAAACAGAGAACGAAACTTTTATATGTCCCTAATTATAGAAAAGAAAATGAAAAATGCGAATGGAAACTTTTCCAATGTCTAATAAAGGTTGGCCAAGTCTTCCACTAAGTGAAATATGAAATTAAAAGACAATTTCCACATACTTCAATGCACTGAGCAGTGAGAAGAGAGGCCGCTGCGTGAAATGAACTGAGCAGAGAAAGAAAATTAGGTATTTAGGGTATTTTTTCTTCAAAACGTAATTGAATTCGGTTCGATTCGAGTCGAATATTTCAGATCCAACCTGATTTTTTTTATTCAAATCGAATTTTTACTCTTTTCGATTTTCATATTGGATCGACTCGAATGGCTTGCCGAGTCACGTTCAATCTGTCCAATCGACCGAATCAACCCGAGTTTAATAACCATGCTTGTGACGTAAGTGTCTTTGTTGGGCTTAAGAGAGAAATATGATATTTGGGTAGGTTTAAAGAAGGATTTGGTAGGGCAGATGCCTTTAATTGTATGTCAATAGTCTAACGTGATTCACAAAATTAAGTCATATATACCTTATACTAAAGCAAGATGCGTGTTTTTTTACTTTTCTATGAAAATAATTAGGGATGACGGTCAATGAGCAAAAAAATTAACCAGTCAATTAATATCGATTTTTCAAAATTACTAATCATTAATTAGTCCGTTATATTCGGTTAATCAGTCTATTGATTTCCATTTTTCGGTTTGGTTAACTAATATTTTTCGGTTAACCATTAAAATTTATAACATAAAATTATATAAAAAAAATTAGATAAAATTTAATTCAATTTTCAATATATAAAGTAATTTAATATAAAAATTACGAAATAAACATAATTTACTGGCCAAAATTCATGTTTTATAAATTAATAACTAATATTATAAAATATATTTAATATTTATTGAAAATTACTATATTTAATTCTAAGTCAAATAAAATTTTGGATAATAATTTAATTAAATGCTATTAAATAAAATTTGAACAACAATATATAATAAAAAATATATATAAAAGTTAATTATATACTATATATAAATATTGCTATATAATTAAAGATAATGATATAATATAAATTAAGTTTAAAGTATTATATAAATTTTATAGAAAAATATAAAAAATTAAGGTATAAAAATAAAAATATAATTAAAATATAATTTAAGTATTATTTTATGTAAATTTTAGAGAAAAATAGAGAAAAATTGAAGATATAAAAATAATATATATATAAACCGGTTAACCGTTATTAACGGTTAACCGATACTTAAAAACCTAAATCGTAATCATTAATAAAAAATGTAAAAATTAAAAATCGTAACCGAGTCAATCGAATTGGTTAAACATAAAAATCGATTCAATTTTAGATCAATTTTACTGTTAACTATATTTTTTATTTTTTTGCTCATCTCTAAAAATGATATCATCTGCTCCTTTCTCGGACTTCTAACTAATACGAATGTTATTAAAATTGGTCCGACCGATCGAACCGATTTAGTTGCGAATCATCACCTAGTTTGATCGGTTCAATGTGTAAAATTGAACTTACTAAAAACCGGAAGGAATCATTTTGAACCGTTAAAAAACTAGTTAAATCGTGCTAAAACCAAAAAATTGGATAAAATCATAATAAATCGATTTGAATTTAGAAAAATTATTTTTTTATCTAAAATATCCATACAATATTATTTTTTACTAGAAAAAATAAAATAAAATTATAAATATAAAATAATTAAAATTTAAGCAATTTTAATGAATTTTTTATGAATAAAATAAAAATTATAATTTATATTTGGAGAATTTATTTAAAAATTTATAAATTTTTACTATACTTATATTAAATTTTTATTATAAATTTTGAATGATTTAAAAATATAATTTTATTATTAATATTTGATAATAAATGTATTTTTAAATTATTTTTAATTAGTTTATATAATAAATTTTTTATAATATTTATATAAAATTTAAAAAATAATATTATTTTTTAAAAAATTCAGTTGAATTCTAACCGATGGATTGGATGACGAATCTTTAAGTTTTTCTGTTCCTCATCGGTACGGTTTTAATAAAATTGGTTGATTAACAGTACCAAATGGTAACAGACACATAAATTCCATGCATGCCATTTAGGCACCATCTGTCTCCCTTATGAAAAGATTGTCAGCCTTTCTTTTGCTTTTTATAGTTTTGACCTTTTCCCTGCCCGAACTTCTTCTGTTGTCTGCAAATGAATATAGTGATATTTGTTGGTTCAGATTTAAAGTGGACTATATCCAATGGTGCGTATATAGCGCATTGGCCCACCATGGAACTAACGCCCCAATTTATTCATGTTTTTGGATTATCTTTGTATAGAATAACAAGTCAAAATATATGGCCCTGCAATTTTTTTTTTTTTTACTAAAAAATTAACTAAAGTGAGAACCCGACAGTCTGCTAAAAATCGACGAAATTTTAATGAAAAAAAAGTTAAATTTTATGGAATCCACGTATGTTACACATCGATAATTTTATTTTCTATTTTTAGTAATTTCAACTTTTTAAATATATTTATTATAACATTGAATTTTCAATTTTTTTAAATGCATTACTTTCAGAAAAACCACAAACTTACCAGTATTAGACCTGATATTTAAACTGAAATTGAAATTGGTTTACTTGCTCCCCACCGTTATTGGAACCGAGACAAAAGACCTAAAAAACACCTCTATGTAGAGAATGGAAGGATTTTAGAGTGTAAATCCAATTAAAAATGCTATCACCCTCGTAAGTAAAGGTGACAAATGGATGGATTGGACGAATTTTGGGTTGGATCATAAATGGATGAATTATAAAATAAACGGGTTATAAATATACCAAAAGATATAGGTTATAAATAGGCCATTACCCAAATGAATTGGGCGGGCTTGAGCTAACCTATAAATTTAATGTATATTTTTTAATTAAAATATAAAAAAATAAAATATTTCATTAATAATTTAATTTTAAATTATCACTATTTGATTGACCAGAACTTATCATTATTAGATGAAAATGGTGGCGAAGGTAGCGGCGGCAAGAGTAGTAACAACAGCGATAATGGTGGTAGAGACTGTAGCAGTATAAATTAATGGAATACATTATCTTACACAAAGATAAAGATTTGTGGTGTATTATTATATTTAATATATTAGGTATAATATATATTATTTTGTATTATATTATTCTTACATTGTTTAAAAAAAATTAATCAAACATAGTATTCGTATTAATTTATATTATTATATTAAAAAATAAATATGACCTATAACGGATTATGTCACTTTATAATACTGACGTTTTTCTATATTTTTTCCAGATGTATATTTCACTAATTATCCATTTCCATAGATGAGAATTTTATTTTAAAATGTAAAGTATATTATTTTGGATTAATTATCAATTATTTTTTTTCCTTTCTCCGCATGTTCATTTCCTTCTCTTTGATAGTGGTGAATGGTTTGGTTCTCGGGATACATCAAAGCCTAAAGCTTCAACCAAAAATTTGGTAAAGAAGATATCATAATACTATAACCTATTCAACCAAAAATTTGGTATATAAGATGAAATTAGACGTAAAGTGGACATGATACATACATATTTTTTTATAATTACAATTCTTGGTACTGAAAATTGAGATCAAATTTTAATTAATTGATGGAACTTTTTCCTCAAAATGGCCCAACAGGAGAACATTCAAAAATCAGAAATGTTGGAAATGATAAAGAATAATGAATAGATGAGCCAGAAGAATGGATGAGTAAAGATGATAGTTATGCAATGTAGCATTTGATCAGTAAATGCTCCAAATTATATCAAATCTTTAGTTATCGTCTTCTTGGAAATTAAGGAATTCCCTGTGGAACCCTACCACGCACTACCACCACCAATATACAATTACAAGATGCGTTCTTCAGAAAACGCATATGAGAGAGAGGGGAACCTTAGGTTTGGGCATATGGACCTTTAGAGGCCTGTGCCCATTGGGCATGTTAAACTGACCCGTTTGGGTCTATTTTAAATGGGTAATTTTTGGATTTGGCCCACTGAACATTTTCTGGATTTTAATTGGATTTGAATCATTTTTTTTTTTATGGATTTGGGTGAGGTTTTGGGTATGGGCATATTTTGACAGGCCTACTCATAAGAGTTAAATATATGAATAGGGTTTGACAAAAAAAAAAAATCACTAATTTGCTATGCAATTGATAATTTCTGAGCATCCCACTTATACGAATTTTTAATAGTTGCATGATGAAAGTATGTGGAAAAGCTAAATGGAAAAACTATTAAACAAGAAATGGCATACCTTGATTCGTTTCACCACCGGAACGAATAATCGTTTGACATTTATTATTTTAAGAATTAATTAATACTGTTTAGTTTTATTAGTAAAATGATTAAGACTAATAATAAGTATAGATTATCTAATCGTGGGACTCAAATTAATTTTATCGTTATTTCTAAATACGAGAAAGCTGGCATGAGTTTTTGAGTAACATCTAAGATAAATTTTGTTTTCAAAAAATCAATATATTATTCTTTTAGACATAAGTAGGATAAAAAATACTGGCACATCATCCCAGCCTGTATTTTTGCACCATTTTGCTTGAAGTTCGTCTAATTCCGAAAATATATTTTATCAAGATTGAAAAAAAAAAAGAAAAATCCATTTTTAGTTTTCTACCAAAATTAATCCATGTGGTCAAACTAATACAAGTTAATATGTACAAATAAAAATTATGAAGTTTTACTATTTATTTATCATATTGGATAAGAGGGAGAAAAGTAAGAAATAGAAATAGATGAAAATTGAGGTAGTAAATTATATTGTACACTTACCTCTTTATCCATCAACTTCTTAGCTTTCTTGTATGCTTTCTTCAGATACTTCCTAAACCTAAATAAATCGATTCTAACATTTTGCTCTTTCAAATAAACTAATGCTCATAATTTTATCTGCCAAAACTTTCCCTTGGAATGCAATTGGGTCCTTTATGAATAGGCTATTTTTATCCTACTTGTCTATCAAACAACTTTCCTCAGATCCAATTCCATACTCCATGTACTCCAATCCCACACCCCTACCCAAATTCCCAAAGAAATTTCTCCCACCTTCTATCTCAAATATATAATTATATATAAAATAACTTATTTTCACAATATAAAACTAATAGATGATCATCAAAAAGATCCATTTGATCTTCTAAAAATAATCCTACTTATTTCATAATTCTAATATTCATTAAAAAAAAAAGAACTAGCTAACTTTTCAATTTAATCATTAAACTTTTTTTAGCGTAAATTAAAATTTTCAAAAATAAAAATTTGAACCTTGAACCTTAAACCAAATTCATATGCAATTTTTAACTTATGGTTAATTTGTTTTAATGCCATCTAAATAACACTATTTTTTAACATAATTCAATGTATAATTGTTATACAAATTCATAGTATTGTAGTAGAAATGTAAGATAGTTAAAAAAAATTTCACAAAAAATAAAATTACACTTCTGCTAATAGCTTGGAGCAAAAGTAAATTGAACATTATGTTTTAATTTTTTCTAAAATTTATTTGTAGTACTATTTAGCTAAGTCAAATTGAACATTTCTTTCTGTAGAAATTCATCTCATTTTCTTGAGTACTTTCAAACAAATTTTTCTTCTTGGCCTTGCCAAACAATTTAGCTCCATTTATAACCGCTATAAACCTTTACAATAATATGCAGGGTTTGACTCATTCAATTAATGCAAAAAGACAAACAATATATAAGGCCCTTCAGGCTTCGGTATCTCCAAGTACATCTTTAAGCTCTAAACTCCGATATTATTTCTTTTTATCTCTTAAAGTAATTGACTTATATATTGATATTTCACTTAGTGAAAGTTCTCCCATTCCATTTCTCGCTTGACCAATCAATGTACTCCCTTAATCCAAAATGTGAACATGACAGTACATGGCCTCGAAAATGTAGGTTGGGTTGTCGGCATGAACAATATCTTAGAGGAATGCCCTATATGTCTGGGCTTCCCTGAGGAAGTGATGAATATGGTGCACCATCATACAGAAATTTGCTGTCACTGATAGTCCATATTTGCTCCAAAGGTATATTTCCTTGAAGTGCTTCGATTATCTGCATTAATATGCATGTATAGCACTGTTAATTACAAAATTCAAGTGATGGATTATTCGCCTGAAAAAGGTTTTATTATTTTTTTATTATTACTTTTGTTTCTCAAATTAGGGATTTTATGGCGTGTATTATCTTTAAATAGAAAAATGGCATAATGGATAAACCACTGTGAGAGGGCAAAAAAAGAAGAAAAAAGTCTTGTGCATTTACCTGCCTCATATTCGGACGATCATTTGCAGGTTTATATACACAAGCAGCAGCACAATGAAGCATTCGACCCAATTCATTTTCATCTATATACTCTTTCTCCAATTTGGGGTCAACCAATTCTTCATATCTGCCACTTTCGAGTGCTTTTTTAATCCGAATCACCATCTGAATTCCAAAAATACGAAAGTATTTGTTATTTTAAGCATTTAATTAACCCAAGTATAAAGTGTTTGCATTAGTATGAGTATAATTTTTGTTGTTATTATTAACAAACTCAAAGCAATGAAAAAAGAAAATGGAGAATGGAGGGATATTGACATACCCATACAGCAAGATTATGGGCTATGGTGTCGTTATCCTCGAAAAAGACATGTTTCTTTCCAGTGATCAACTCCAAGGCCACCACACCAAACGAAAATACGTCGGACTTGTCAGTGAGCTTTCTATCATTGGCATACTCTGGAGCCAAATAACTATACATTGTTGAAGATGCATTTCATATAGTTAATACTTAGAGAAAGTTTAGCTAGTCATTTAATCTGGTTGACTAAATAGTAAAATTCCAGCTTTGCTGGGTTCTTGAAGAACATGTGTTTGATACGGTTGCCTGATTTGATCTAGATTCCGTACATTTCAAACCTTGATTTGATTAGGATATTAACTGATTGATCTTATAAAAATACTATCTGATTAAGTAGGATTTGTTATATTTTCAAAATGATTTCTTTTCTATTATAGCGATTATTTAATTTGTTACATAGTATAATACGAGCTGCTCAAATCAAGAATGTGAATATGCATACAAAAACAATGTTCTCCTTGTTGATTGTGAGGATATCAGAGAATTCATTTTCGTTTCTTCACAACTTTGACATACATAAATATGAGCAAAATTGATGGAGGGAATGAGGAGTACTGAATGAAGGATTGATTATAGTTGTTATCATAAAGAGTCAGTTAGCAAATATCTTACCCAAAAGTTCCCTTGGGATCAGTGGAAATATGAGAAACAGAGTATGAAATATCTCTAGCTAATCCAAAGTCTGCGATCTGAAAATAAAAATTGAAATCTTACTGTTTGTCACAAATTCTACTTGTCACCAAAATTACTGTCCTATAACAAAAAAAAAAAACAAATATTTCATCAAACAATCAAATCAAAACTATCGATAACTTGTATAATTAATATGATTGAAACTCCTTTTATCATACAGGATATAATTATTGACCAATTCAGAAAAATATTAATCACTACCATGCATGCTACTCTCCGTTCCATTGATCGCAACAATTTTTTAATTTTTAAATTTCATTTAATGTGATAATTTTAAAATTTTAAGTACTAATTATTCATTTTCTTTTTTATCTATATATATGCATAAAAAAATAATTAATAGAGCGAGATCATAAGATTATAGACAATTAATGAAATGATATTTTAATAAATTATAATAAATATTAATTGAATTTGATGTTATTAATGTTTTTTTTAATTTGTATGAAAAGTAAAAAAATGTTGCTTTGAACGGAGCGGGGATAGTAACTAAAGAGAGAAGGTTTCAAAGTATTAATGTCGTCTTCCCAAACCCTACCTTGGGTTTGAAGTTATTATCGAGAAGAATATTATCCACCTTAATATCTCGGTGGATGATCATGGGATCACCTAGATACACATATCACACAGAATATGTAACTTTTTAATTAAAACTTTAATGTTATGCCACCAAAACATTTAAAAAATTTACAGAAGATGCTGAATTTGGAAAAAGAAAGAAAGAAAGAAAAACTCACAGCCTTGGTGCAAATACTCTATTCCTTTTGCAGACCCTATGGCAATTTTTATTCTGTTTGCCCAACTTATCACAGCTTTATCCTTTCCTGCAAAGTTTAAAATACATAACATATGAAATTAAAATGATAAATCTCGAAGTAAATATAATAAGAAAATTATAGCAAGGAAAAGACGCACCATGAAGATGAGATTTTAAGGAATTATTGGGAACATATTCATAAACAATCAATCTATTGGCTTCATCGGAGCAGTACCCGACTAGCTTAACAAGGTGTACGTGATGGGCGCGGCTAATGGTCAAAATTTCAGCTTCAAATTCATCTTCTTTGCGTCCAGCTTCATATTTAAGCTTCTTAATAGCCAAGACTTCCCCATTTGGAAATGTTCCCTTATAAACGGGACCAAAACCACCCTCTCCAAGGAGATTGCAATTGGAGAATCCACCAGTAGCTGCAACTAGTTCTTCATATTCATACGACTTCAGCTTGATACTTTCAAACCTCTGATTGTGGCCGGAAAGTTTATCTCTACCGCTGGTGGTGGTGGATAGCTTCGGTGCCGGTTTATCTTCTCTATCCGGAGAATTATGAGGAGGCCTGGATATCTTTTTATTTTCTAGAACTAAAGAAGCACCGTTGACTTGGGGGTTTGGATTAGTGTTAGGCTCCGGCACCTTTTTACTTTCTTGAACTAAACGAGCACCGGTGACTTGGAGGCCTGGATTGGTGTTAGGCTGCGTCACCCGTTTACTTCCTTGAGCTAAAGGAGCGCTTGGATTGGTGTTGGGCTTCGACACTTTTTTAACTTCTTGAGGCAAAGGAGCACGGCTGAATTGGAGGCTTTGTTTGGTGTTAGCCTCCGGCACTTTTTTACTTTCTTGAACCAAAGGATTGACTTGGAGGCTTCGATTAATGGGCACCGGCGCCGGTTGCGGGTTTGTAGTTGCAGGGGCACGACGGGCAGCTTCGAGGTCTTCGTCTAGATTAAAGAAAGCAAATGAATTAACAATCCTAGGTAGATGGATCAAAAAACTAAGTTAGCTGATATCCATGAAGCTGGAAAATGTATTATTAAATACCTTCGTCTCTGCAGCACGCGCAGCAACAGCAACAACAGATAATCACAAAAAGAGGAATTCCTACCGACATGAGCACCACAGCGTAAGTCGGAGTTGCCATGGCTGCCAGCGAGTTCTCTCGCTGTACAAATGTTCTTCGCAGTATAGTTGGCTTTCTTTATGTCGTTAATTTTAAAGGAAATTTTTTTAGTAACAAATTGTTGTTTTTAATTGGTGCCAAGTAATAAATTCTCATTGTCATCGTCAAACAATGCGTGACGATTAAGTTGCTAATAATTAAATAGCAGATAAAGTCAAATAGAATACAATAAAAACTTTGAGGTCGTGAATTAGAATAGTTTTCTTTCTTTTCTTGTCTCAGACCGCGTACGAATATTTTAATTCTTTTGCGATTTTCATTGCTGTATGTTTGATTATCAAAACTTGTAAGGTTTCGTTTGTGAATTAGATGGCCAGGGACTAGTTGATTAGTACAAGATTATATACACCCAAATACATATGATATTTTTTGTTATTCTAAAATTAAAATTAAAGAGCGGTTAACTGTCTCTATTACATATATAAGACATTGTGTATAAAGACATCTTGACATTATCTTTTTATGTAATGTTAAAAAATACAGAGGAAAGAACTGTATTCTTAGTTAATTGGACATGAGGTGTACACATATATATGTTGTGATTCTATGAAAGTAGTTTTGCGTATTTGAATTTATTATTGATTTGAATGGTCAATAAAATCTAACAATTAGCTTGATTAAGTACAAAACACACTATAATCTTAATTATTTACTGTTGCTTACATATAACGATTTACCATTTTCAGATGGCTCGAGCACCCTTTTATGGTCTTGAACTTACGGAGTATGACTGACTTGGCGATAGGCTCCCTGCCCTAGTTGCCGGTTTGAAAATTGTAATGGAGGTGCAGGATTAGCAGGGACTGTCTAATCTCATTCTTTACAGCTTCGAAACTTTTTTTTTTTTGGATCGGAAAGAAGTTATCGGTAAATAATAAATCACAATAGTTAAATAAAATTAAAAATACAGTACATGAGTAGATATTAATCATATATAAAAATTTATTATAGATTTGATTTATAAAAAAACAATTTATGATTCCATCTATAGACATAGAGAATATATATATATAATATATGTGTGTTTGCGCGCACGCACGTGAGAGTGAACAATTAATTTATAGGTGCAAATATTCTAATCCTTAACCACAGTAGTAAAATTAACAAAAAGTTTTATTACTTAACTATAAAAGTTTCTATTAATTTCTTAACCGTATGAAATTATGAATAAAAAAACCAACTATAATTTTAGGAAGGAAGGCATACAAAGTTTATAAATAAATAAAATATTTGTAATAATGAAAGGGTTTAGATAAAATATATGAATCAAACCAATATTGTATTAACTCGTATTAATATTAATCACCGTTCTTTTCTTTAACCAACTTTATGTTATTTTATTAATTATTTAGTTCATTTGCCATGATTAAATCTAATCTAAATAAGAATTTTCCAATAATGATTAAAAAAATCTGATTTAGGGAAAAAAAAAGTGAAATAGCAGGAGTGGGGCAGCAGTGGGTGGTGGGTCCGACATTGTTGAAACCCTGAAAGAACCATGCATTTACCTCTGAATTTAATTCCTCTAATCGATTTCACAAAGTACAAAATTAAACCCGCTAAACAAATACATCACTGTCATTATTCCATATTCATCACGTATAATCGTTCTATGGTTAATTTTATACTATTTAGAAATTGCAAAGAAAAAAAGAGAGTGAGTGAGCTCGAAATAAACATGAAAGGGTTATTAGAAAAAAAAAGTCTTATTTAATAAATTAAAATAATGATAAAAATAGCACCTATACATGCTAATTACCACTTTATTCAATCTGTATGTGTCAATTTTTTATTAAGCAAAACTTACTCAGTTATTGGGAGTATGTTCCTAGAATCATGTGTTAATAGTGTTATGATTGTATGTTGATAGTTTATGAATACATAATAACTTGACTACTCTATTTGAGTTTTCATAATCTTAGACCTAGAAATTTTGTATATAAATATTAAAGGTATTAAAGAGTTACTCAGCTCTATTTCCTTTGATGTGTCCATTTTGAATATTACATTAAAATTATGAAACTCATTTACATTAATAACCTTTCATAAAATAAGCAAGTTTTGAAAAAAGAAGGTTTAAAATATTTAGAAAATTGAATGAGCATTTATTTAAATAAAAATAATATGGAAATAAAATGGATAGTGATATCTTATTTTTTAAATGAACATTTATTTAAAAAAAAGAGTTTGAAAATAAAACCTAATAAAATTAAAATGGAATGGAGGGATTTTTTATTTATTTAAAAAAAAAGAATGGAAGAAGTATTTAATAACTAATGATAAGGGATTTTTTATTATTTATTTAAAAAAAAAGAATGGGAGAAGTATTTTAATAACTAATGATAAGTGTTATCGATCAATAGAATTATGAATAGTTGCAGAAGCATTAAGTATCTGTCTCATTCATTACCTACCTTACATCAAGACATTGTATAAAGATGCACAGTACATGTCCATCATTGGTACACATTATTGTAATGTAATGTATTAGATAATTTAATTAATTAAAGAATGTAATGAAATTTAATGGAATTATAATTGCATTATTATGTTTAGTTGTATAAGTAATGCAATGTAAAAATTAATGTATTCCTATATTTGGTTGGATTATATATATATATATATATATATATATATTGAAATTTAATTATATTTATAATTATTAATTAATTTTTTATATGATTATTTTATTTTATTTTTTAAATTATATTATGCACTTATATATTTATTATATTATAAAAATACAAAAGTCAAACTTGATAAAGTATAATATTTAAAAAAAAAAAATTTATACAACCTCATATAAAAATACAATTTTACTAAATTTAAGAGATTCGACTGATTTAAAAAAGTAAATTCAATTTGAAAGAAATAAATGTATTATCGGTTAGAAAATACATCTATTGATATATTAATGATTACATGTATATTTATGATTATAATATATTGTAAAAAATTGAATTAATAAATAAAATAATCAATATATTATTTATTACTTTAGATGCAATTCTATATATCAAGCACGTCCTAAAATTGATAAAATTATTTAATTTTCTTGTCTTTCTTTTAAAGTTACTAACTATTAGCATCTCCTTCATTGAAATTTCGCTAATGTTTCATTTATCGGGGTGCTTGACCAAACAACCGTCAAGTAAATTAATTTTCGATTTTTAAAATATTATCTGACACAATTGAACATGTTATATGCCAATTACATACTCTTTGAAATTTTTCAAATATCCTATTAAATATACTTAAATTAATTTGTTGAAAAAATGAGAACATGTAAAGTGTCTACATTATTAAACAAATTTAAGTTTGCAGAAAACAAAAATCATTTAGAAATATAATGGATTGTTAAGATCATTTTTAGTAAATTTAGAAGTGAATTGGGAGATAAATATGAGAAGTATTTTTAATATCTTTCTCCTAAAAAATATTTGTTTGATTCGTTACACCAACTATTGAAATTTGAGTAGAATTTTCATTCACGAAACATACATGACTGACTTTTAAGAACAAGATAAGGTATTGAAGGACTCGGGTATTTATAGTTTTCTCCTGGATATGTAATTAATGAATCAATAAATGTGCTCTCTAAGATTGAAATTGTTGGGCTTAAAAATGTAGATTGACTTTGTATAGTCCAAAAGTTCAATTTCAGAAGATTAATGCCCTATATCTCTGAACTTCCGTACGTGAGGAAGGTGATGCATAAGGTGCATCATCATACAGAAATTTGCTGTCAATGATCGCCCATAAGCTCCAAAGCTAAAGTATCAAGGTTGTCTGTCCCAAAACCTACCTTGGATTCAAAGTTATTATCAAGAAGAATATTATCAGCCTAAATATCCCCGTTGATGATCCCGTGATCACCTACATACACAAGTACCCCACAAAATGTGTACAACTTCGTAATTAAAATTTCTTGATGTTATAATACCAAAATATTTTAAAGAAACCTACAGAGAAGGTACGTAGCTTGAATTTGGAAAAAGAAAGAAAGAAGAAATAAGCTCCCAGCCTCTCCAATACTTTTGCAGACCCTATGGCAATTTTTATTCTGTTTCGCTAACTGATCACAGCTTTATCCTTTCCTGAAAAAAATTTATTGAGCTTTTAACATATACATAAAATATCAATAATTATATAAAGATCTTATAGTATGAAAAAACGAACCATGAAGATGAGATCCTAAGGAATTATTGGGAACATATTCATAAACAATCTGTTGGCTTCATCAGACCAGTACCCAACTAGCTTAACAAGGTTTCTGTGGTGGGCGCGGCTAATGGTGAAAATCTCAGCTTCAAATTCATTTTCTTTGACTCCAGCTTCATATTTAAGCTTCTTAATAGCTACCACATCCCCGTATGGAAATGTTCCCTTATAAACTGCCCCAAAACCCCCCTCTCCAACCAGATTGATGTTGGAGAATCCACCACTAGCGGCGATAGTTCTTCGTACATGCGACTTCAGCCCAATGTTATTAAAACCGGACCTGCCCTGTCGGTCGGATCTGTTTAACCGTGAACCAGGGGCTGATCTCGTTGGTTCGGTGATAAAAAACCGGACAGATAAAAAACCGTAAAGAACCAGTATGAACCGAATAAAAACCGTATAAACCGATGAAAAATCAGATCAAAATCAAATATAACCAGAAAAAATTGATTTGAACCAAAAAAACATTTTTTTTCTCAAAAATATTCATACAATATTGTTTTTTGCTGGAAAAAATATAATATAAATATAAATACAAAATAATTAAAATTTAGATAATTTTAATAAATTTCTTATGAATAAAATAAAAATTATAATTTATAATTGAATAATATTGTCGAACATTTGCAATTTGTTACTATATTTATTTTAAATATTTATTATTTATATTGAATAACTTGAAAATATTACTTTATAATTAATATTTTGATGATAAATATGTTTTTTAAACTATTTTTTATTTTTTTATATAGTTATATTTTCATAATATTTATATAAAATTTTAAAAATAATATTATTTAAAGAAATTCAATTAAACCGGGTATAACCGGTCGAATACAAATTCTTTATCCGGTTTTAATAACATTGCTTCAGCCTTATACTTTCAAACCCCTGACTGCGGCCAGAAAGTTTTTCTCAGGTGCACGACGTCCAACCACTGGCCTAGTCTCCTTCCAGCCGGCTTCAAGGTCGTCATCTAGATTAAAGAAAGGAAATGAATTAGCAGCTTTATGTAGATGGATAAAAAAATTATGTAGCTGAATTAACGAAGCTGGAAATTTTATTTATAAATACCTTTTCGGCTGACCCCCGGAGGCAAAACTCACAACGTCAGTAGAAAATCAATAAAAGAAGAATTCCCAACGCCGGCCAGAAGTCGAAACTGCCATGGCTGCCGGCGAGTTTTCTTGCGGTAGAAAGGTCCTCCACCATATAATTTGTTTTCTAGTTTTCTTGGTATTGTTAACTTTGAAACAAATTTGTATAGTAATAAATTGTTATTGTTATTGTAAAACAATCTATGATTATTAAGACGCGAATAAGAACAGACAGACCTATAGAATACTTTTGTTTCTCTTCTTCTCTCGAATTGTTAACCCTTTGTTTTGAATTTTGGTGGAATCCGACCCAATAAGCTCGTGGTGCCTATCTTCCCTATGAAAATTGGACCAAACACCCGCTGCTACCAAATAGAAGGTAAAAAAAGCTTCAATTGTTCCATGCTTATTTTTGGCTTCTGCAACATTCCACTTCGCCCTTCTTCTCTGTTGATTCGAATTATAAGATGTAGAGACGCTATACGTCAAATATATATATATATATATTCTTTTATCAGATGCTAGAGAAGCCGTAAGTCCATTGACGCAGAAGAGCCGAGACTAAGTTTCAAAGGAACTGATGCGCAGTAAATACAGAACTCCAAAAATATTAAATGGAAAATTGAACACTGATTCGGTACATTCAAGCCAGTTCACACGCCATTCGTCATCTTGCATACAAATTGCTTAGTTTTCGCCTCTTTTCCACTCATCTATTTTCAATACACCCGAAATTTTTGGCTTAAGACGCAGACATAGGAGAATAAGACATTATTAATCTCCTTAAGGTGGTGATACGAACCACCCATCACCCTCACCAAAAAAAAAAAAAAAAAGCTTCAAGAATGGTTGTCGGTTTGTACCATTTCCCAAGCAGATGTCGCTGGGGATGAAGAACCAAGCCTCTTGATGGCTCTTGAACGGCAATGCACTAATAATCTGCCACAAGAAATTCTAGTGCTTTCTAGAAAGTCGGCGACGAACTTTCATGCACTAAATCTATGGACTTCTCTGGCAGAAGTGATAAGGTCATAGGGTGCGCCGCGATAGAGATATTTGCTGTCATTGGTCGTCCATATATGCTCCACAGGCAGAGATCCTTGTAGCGCGTCAACTATCCATGCATTTGACATTCATAGCAACGTTAATTGGAAATTTAAGCGACAGATTATTGGGCTGAAATTTTTTTTTTTTCCTCAAATTAAGGATATCCAATTTCGATGAAATATAGTCCATATAAAAATTACAGGAAGGGTTAAATAAGCCCCTCAAATTTACTTTCATAACCAATTAAATTATCTATAAATCGAACTAATTTTATTCTTAAAAAATTAAATTTTGAATTAAATAAATATTAATGTAATTAGTCCCGCACAACTGATAATGTAATACTTAATAGTTGAACTTGTGTTGAAATTATACAAAATAAAAGGATTGAAAAAATTAAAAATTTATGAATACATAAATAATTTTAATTTTTAATTTAACGTGTATAGGAAAAAAGTTGTCACGAGAAAAATATATGGATTATATAAAACAAGATAGTGCATTTCTCGGACAATGAATAGAATGTGCATATTTACACAGATAAAAGTCACATGCACATATAAGAGCTATTAATTTAAAAGTAAAAAAAATAGCATAATAAAATGACAAGTGATAACATAAGAGACATATATGATAGAACAGCATCGTGTTATTACTTGTAAATAGTAATTAACTCTTTTTTTTTTAATTGGAATGATATATTTGAAGGAAAAAGAAAAAAAAAAGAAAAAGACTGTGTGATCACTTAAGATACATTCTTATTGATATTTTTATTTATATTATATTTTATAAGTATTCCATTTTTAATTATAATTTGATTTTTTTAAGATTGTAAATAAAAATCTATAATTATAGTCTCTACTAAAAATAATTTATGATGTACAAATTATGGGTATATCATAACAAGCAACAAATAGCTATATCTTGTGCACTTACCTGCCTCATATTTGGACGATCACTTGCAGATTTATATACACAAGCAGCAGCACAGTAGATCATTCGACGCAATTCTTTTTCATCTATATAATCTTCTTTCAACTTGGGATCAACAAGCCCTTTATAATTGTCACTTTCCATTGCTTTTTTAATGTGAGATACCAGCGGAATTTTAAAAATATGAAACTATTTGTTATTTTTGGCATTCATTAATCCAAGTTTGAGGTTTATGCGTTATTATAATTCTCGTTGTTATTAAAAAAAACTCAAAGCATAAAAGCAAAATAAAAATAAATAAATAAATAAATAAATAGAGGGAAATTGGCATCCCCAAATAGCAAAGTTATGGGGCATGGGGTGCATGGTTGTCCTCAAAAAAGACATGTTTCTTTCCGGTAATCAACTCCAAGAGTACTACCCCATATGAAAATACATCCGACTTCTCAGTAAGCTTTCTATCTTTGGCATACTCTGGTGCTAAATAACTGTATATGAATGGGAAGAAAATGGAGAACGCAATGATGAGCACACAATGAAAGCAATCTACTCAGCAATTCTCAATCAGCAAACAATTACTATGAAATGTATCATACCCAAAGGTTCCCTTAGGGTCTGTAGAAATATGAGAAACAGAATCTGAACAATCTCTAGCTAGTCCAAAGTCTGTAATCTGAAATCAAAAAATGAAATGACTCTATTTTACTGAAACCAATCTTACTATTTGCAGCAATTCTTCAAAATATTTCAAACAATCAAACCTAAGGCTATTGTTATATTGAAATTCTGTTAACTGTTTTTCTTGTCAGAATAATTTGAGTCTTGTATTATAAATAGTGATCAAACCTTGATTTCAAAGTTATGATCAAGAAGAATATTATCAGCCTTAATATCCCCGTGGATGATTTTGCGGTCACCTGCAGATAGGCATGATTATCAAAATCAAACCTTGAAAAAATAAATACTAAATAACCCGGCATATTCTAAAAGTGAAAAAACAATTAGCAACTCACAGCCTTGGTGCGGATATTCTAATCCTTTTGCGGAGCCAATGGCTATTTTCATTCTGTTTGACCAACCTAGAACCGGCAGTTTACCCTTTCCTGCAAAGTTATTAAGATTTTTATATACACATGACGAAACCAATAGTGACAAGTAAATGTAAGAAAATTATATGAAGGAAAAGACGCGCCATGAATATGAAATCTTAAGGAATTGTTAGGAACATATTCATAAACAATCAATCTATTATTGACTTCATCAACGCAGTATCCAACTAGCTTGACAAGGTGTCTGTGACGGGCGCTGCTAATGGTAAAAAACTCAGCCTCAAATTCATCTCCCCTTTCTCCAGATTCACGTTTCAGCTTCTTAATTGCCACCACTTCACCACTTGGAAATGTTCCTTTATAAACCGCACCAGAACCACCCTCCCCAAGGAGATTGAAGTTGGAGAATCCACCAGTAGCTGCAGCTAGTTCCTCGTATTTATACGGCTTCAGCCTGACACTTTCAAGCCTCTCAAGTGTACTGGGCACCACCGTTGGTTCCGCTGGCTTCTCTTTTGTATCCGGATTAGGAGGTTCTGCCTGTAAGATTTTAATAATTTGTATATTTCTTGAAGGCGTAAATGCCCAGAGTACATATACACAGAGTTTTCCTGTAAAGGAGGGAACAGAATAACAAGAAGAGGAAACAGAATAACAAGAATATCAACAAGAATATCACACAGAATATTACATTAATAACAAACTAAAGAATATTCCTTGACAACCCCCCTCAAGACAATGCCTGTTTAGGGTGCAAACGAAGTTTGCTGCGGAGAAATAAAAAACAACTAGTAGGCAGTGGCTTGGTGAAGACATCTCCAATTTGATCATCAGTGCTAATAAATTTTATTTGCAATTGACCAGCTTGAACACGCTCACGAACAAAATGATAATCCGGCTCAATATGTTTGGTGCGAGCATGAAACACTGGATTTGAGGATAAGTAAATTGCACCAGTGTTGTCACTCCAAAGAATAGGTGGAGAAGAAGATGAAATGCCAAGTTCATGAAGAAGATGTTGCAACCAAATTACTTCAGCAGTGCCATTTGCCAGGGATTTGTATTAACTTTCGGTAGAAGACCGAGCAACTGTGGGTTGTTTCTTAGCCATCCATGAGACCAAATTGTTTCCTAAATAAACTGCATAGCCATTTGTAGAACGACGATCATCATTACAGCCTCCCCAATCACTATCAGTATAACACTGAATTTGACAAGTAGATTGGTTAGTAAAGAATAAACTGTAGGAAACAGTAGAAGCAAGGTACCGAAGTAGCCTTTTAACTGCTTTCCAGTGAATATCCGTCGGAGCATGCATGAATTGACATAAACGATTGACAGTGAACGAAATGTCAGGTCTTGTCATTGTAGCATATTGAAGAGCACCAATGGTTTTCCAATATAGAGTACCATCAACAAGTAAATGACCATCAGACTTAGTAAGAGTTGGCGTAGTGGTGATAGGAGTTGAACAGCCTTTGGCATCCTGCATGCCAGTTTGTTCCAGCAGATCAAGGAGATATTTTTGTTGATTCAAAAAAAGACCAGCAGAGGTACGAGTAACTTCAATGCCAAGGAAATAGGATAAATCGCCAAGATCCTTCATAGGAAATTCACCTTGCAAAGATGTGATGAAAGCTTGAATGGTCTTTAAACATGATTCTGTAATCACAATGTCATCAACATAGACAAGTAAAAATACCTTAATAGAACCATTAGTAAAGATAAACAAAGAAGAATCAGCTTTGGAGGAATAAAATCCAAGTGACAGTAAAAAGATTTTCAATTGATCAAACCATGCTCGAGGAGCTTATTTGAGGCCATAAAGAGAACGGGCAAGTTTGCAAACATGGTGTGGTTTTGAGGAATCAATAAATCCCCGAGGTTGTTCCATAAAAATATCAACATCCAAGTAGCCGTGTAAAAAGGCGTTGGAGACATCCAACTGTTTTATCGGCCAAGCTTGAGTAGTAGCATAGGCAAGAATGGTGCGAATTGTGGTTGCCTTCACGACAGGGCTAAAAATCTCTTTAAAATCAATCCCAGACTGTTGGTGAAACCCTTTAGCTACCAAACGTGCCTTGTAACGGTCAATACTTCCATCCAATTTTCGCTTAATACGAAAAACCCATATATTTCCAATAATATTAGCAATGGGTGGCTTGGGAACCAAGGTCCATGTTTGGGTAGAGTGAAGAGCATCAAGTTCAGCTCTCATAGCAAATTGCCATTCAGGGTATGATTTTGCTTGAGAATAGGTGGCGGGTTTAACTTGAAGGTAGTCAACTTTTGGTTTGGTGGAGGGTGACTTAGAGAGAGAAGAATTAAAAGCAAAATTTGATTGTCGCTTAGCAAGAGTGGAAGAACGGAGAACCATAGGATGAGTTCTATCCAGATCTTGAGAAGTTTGAAAAGTGGGATCACATGTTTGAGGATAAGAAGACACGTCAACCATAAGATTGACACTTGGTAAGGAGTGAGAGTGACGTGAAGAAGAGGGAGAGTTTGGTGGCAAATTAGATAAGATAGCATTGGTATTTGAATCAGATGGAAGAGTGTTTAAATTTGAATGAGACAAAGGAGATGATGTGGATGAGAAAGAAGGAGTGAAAGTGGGTAGATTTGAAGTTGGAGCTAACGTGGGAGTTATGTGATAGTTGGAGCCCGAATCAACTAGCCATGGTTGAGTAGAATCAGAATTGCACACATTGGCACCAGTTGGTTGAGAATAAACTGCATTGGCTTGAGTTCCTTGAGGCTGCCGAGGATCATATCTGCGACGACAACGATTAGCAGTATGATTACGAAGATTGCAGATTTGACATGGTCCTCTATTTCGGCGTGATCTATTTTGGGAGGAATTGTGGGAATTTTGATTTAAAGAGGAGTGGTAGTTGTTGGAATTAGAGACAGCAGGCTGAGTGTTGGGTGGGTGGGTGCATTTAGTGAAGTTTGCAACAGGTGTTTCAAGTTGGCTTTGCAACAGAATTTCATGAGCTATAAGATGGCTATGAAGTTCATTAATGGAAATAGGATCAGGCCTAAGGTTGAGAGCAGTGATAATGCTATGGTACTCACTTCCTATGTTTCTATAAATGATATCATTAAATTCTGCTAGAGTCATGGTACGACCAGCTGAGGCTAGTTCATCTACTAGCGATTTTGCCTTCTGGAGATACTGGGATACAGTAAGATCATTCTTTTTCAACTCTTGAAGTTCAATGTTGAGTTGAAGTTGTCTATTATGGAATATTGAGCCAAAGGTACTGGCTAAGGCAGACCAAACTTGAGATGAGGATGTCATGCCAACAACATAAATTCGACTAGAATCCTTATCCAAACAAAGGTGGCCAAGATGATTAGGAGATAAACCAAGATAAACACATGGCTTGCTTCTAAAAGAAAACTTGTGAGTATTATAAGGTCTTAAAAGAGGAAATACAGTACTGCCAAAAACATGAAGATTATGGTAATTAAAGTCTTTGGAAAATAAGTTAAAATAGGGACATTTACCACGAAAAACATTTGTAGGCAATAAATTAATAGAGAACACAGCGTTTTGAAAAGCATATGGCCAATACTTAAACGGAACATGACTATGAGCTAATAAAGTCAAGCCAGTGTCAACCACATGACGAATTTTGCGTTCAGCAATGCCATTTTGTTCATGAATATGGGGGCAAGCCACTCGATGAAGAATTCCAGATTTTTGAAAATATGGATGCAATTTTTGAAATTCTCCACCCCAATCACTTTGAAAAGCTTTAATTTTGGAATTAAACTGGTTCTCAACAAGTGATTTGAAATTAATAAAACATTGAGATACATCACTTTTATTCTTTAAAAAATAGATCCAAGTGAACCTGGTATAATTATCTATAAATAGAATAAAATAACGAAAACTCAAATTGGAATTTATTGGAGAAGGGCCCCATACATCTGAAAAGATTAAATCTAAAACAGCAGTACTAGAATGAGAAACAGGTGGCAGAGACATTTTTGTTAATTTTCCTAAACAACATGCAGTGCACCGAGATGATAAATTTGAAGAAGAAGATGTTAACTGGTTCTCCTTAATTATTTTGGACACCGTTTTGGACTGAGGGTGGCCAAGTTTATTATGCCAATCATCAAAGGAAAGAACTGCAGCTGCATTTGCTTCCTTTTGCTGAGAAGGTGGCATGAGGTAAAGTCCATCTCTATTCGGCCCCTTGAGAAGTATTTCCCTTGTTGCTTGATCCTTAACCAAAAAATGAGTAGGCCAAAATTCAAAAAAGCATTTATTATCAATACAAAATTTATGAACAGAGAGGAGATTTTGAGCCATGGAAGGGACATGGTAAACGTGATTTAAAAGAAAAGTATTTTGAGAATGAGTTACGAATCCTTTACCAACATGAGATATATCCAAACCTTGACCGTTACCAACTCGAATTTGATCATAGTCATGGTAGTCGTCAGAAATATGAAGAGCAGCCAAATCTAGATTGGGAATTAATTCATTTGTTTGTGTGGGATGAGGTATAGTTTTGGAGGGTGGTTGTCGTGTTCCATCAATATAGCTAGTCAGGTTTTGGTAGTTTAGGAGGGGTATGAATTGGGTTTTCCATACCAGAAAATTTTTGGAAGTTAGCTTGATGGAGAATGAATGGTGAGAAGACATAATGGGATTTTGGGTTGTAGATGTAGGTACAGTCATGGTGATTTCAAAGCTCTGATACCATGTAAGATTTTAATAATTTGTATATTTCTTGAAGGCATAAATGCCCAGAGTACATATACACAGAATTTTCCTGAAAATGAGGAAACAGAATAACAAGAAGAGGAAACAGAATAACAAGAATATCAACAAGAATATCACACAGAATATTACATTAATAACAAACTAAAGAATATTCCTTGACACTGCCACCTTTTTACTTTCTTGAACTAAAGACCTTAGATTGGTATCAGGCTCTGGCACCTCTTTCCTTTCTTGAACTAAAGGGCATGGCTGACTTGGGAGCTTGGATTGGTGTTAGGCTTGGGCACCGGATGCGGGTTTGTAATTAACGGTGCAGGACTGGCAACCACTGGCTTAGTCACCTTCCGGCTAGCTTCAAGGTCGTCGTCTAGATTAAAAAGAAAAAAAAAAGTAAAGAAAACGAATTAGCAGCCTTAGGTAGATATGGATAAGCAAATAAAAAAAAAGTAGAAGCTGAAAAATGTATTATTAAACACCGTCTTCGCTGAAGCACCCGCGGCAACAGCAATAACAGAAAATCAAGAAAAAAGGAATTCCCACCGCCATGAGCACCACACCGTAAGTCGGAATTGCCATGGCTACGGGCAAGTTTTCTTGCGGCAGTGTCGTTGAGCTTACTTGGTAGAGTGAGGATGACAATTAGAACTCTCGAGTTGTCAGAAACTTTGGCCCTTGAAGCAGCGATGTGCACGTTTATGATATGAATTAGGGTGACTCTTTACAGACAACATCCACAAAAATAAACTATCTATTGTAAGAAATACTAATTAGATCGTGTTGAAGCCAATGGTTTGAAAACCTGGTGACGTTTAGTTAATCAATTACAAGTTGGCAATTAAGACTGATTCTGAGGTTCATCCATTGGTTCAATTGTGTTGACCAATATATATATATTGTCAAAGAAAAATTCTCTTCCCCATCAGCAACTTGTCATGTAACCTAGACAAAATTATTTATTCTCTTTTCAATTGGTTTGGTTAATCGCATGGACTAAAATATTTTGAAGAAAAATTCTCTTTTATTAATTATTTTTTTATTATCACCATTTGTTATTTAAATTTTACTCATCCAGCTAATTCAAATTCATACTCAATATATATTTAGAAGCTACACTATATGAATATCTTTGTTATATATTTGTCATGTAACAGAACGAAATTATTTATTTTCTTAACATTTAATGGGGCTTTAATTTGACCTTTTTTTTTGGGGTAAAAGTTTGACCTAATTTTTGATATGTGGTTATTTATGTTAATAGTACGATCAAAATAATTTCATTTGATGTTTAGAATTAACCCTAAAAACCTTTCTTTACTTTCCTTCATCAGCCTTCCATTCGCACCTCTTCTTCCTCTTTCTTAAAACGTTTACCATCTCTCTCTTTTAAAATATTATTTAGAGATATATAGAACTGATTTGTTACCTAATTACTTCAAAAATATGAAAAAGCAAATTCACCAAAATTTTATCAAATAGGTTGAAAAATATGAAAAAGCAAAAAATTACGAATTTTGTTGGAAATACATGAGCAACATAAAATTAAATTTTCCCTTGGTTTTAATCAATGAGATTATTATTTTTCATGATTTATATAATTACTGTAGCATGTGTAATGCATATGCTTCACACTATAATTAGAGTAGGGACTTAATTAAGAAGATTTGTCCTACACATTTGATTATGATAAAACTATATGATCTTAATATCCCGGTGAATGAGCATGGGATCACCTGGACAATGAATTTGATAAAAACAAATATAATTAAACCTGGAAAAAGAAAGGAACAAAAAAGAAATAAAGATGGCCTAATTTAAAAGTGAATAACTCACAGCCTTGATGCAAATACTGTTTTCCTTTTGCAGAGCCTATGGCTTGTGGAACAGCTCTAACGTTGCGGCCTTTCTTAGGCTGGCCAGCTTCAATGCCACCAGCTGTCCCTAAGCGCGCGTCGCGAAAGCAATTGTAGACCGTCAAGAATAGAGGAATTATCACCGCCATGAGCAACACAGCAAAAGCCGGAATTGTCATGACCACCGTTCAGGTTTCTTGCAGCTGTGTTCTTGTTCTTAGAGGGAAGATGAGAAATGCCGGGGAACAAGAACGCGTGGTGCTTGGACATTTTGTAGTTTGGCTGGTTTAATTGAGTTGACTTGAATTTTTTAGAATTCTCTTATAAAATTTTTACTCTGACTTCGGTTTTCACCGTAAACTGGTCATTATAATTTTTACGTAAAATAATATCAAGTTCAATAATAATTTTGATATAAAAAATTATTTAATTACTTTTACGTTATTAAGCGTAAATTTAATGATTATTGGTGAAATTAATTTCCTCATAATTAGAATTTTCCAATTTACCGTACAATATTTTTTTAAGTTAATTTTTTACAAGAAAAGGCATAATTTCAAAAAAAAAAAAAGGTTAAATCACAACTATAAATCGTAATAATAATAATTAAATTTGGATACATTGATCTCGCTCTTTCACCAACAAACATCTCAATAACTTTGCTATCATCATTACAATATTTTATCATTACCTTACACAAATAAATTTTTGTGTTGAAAACTATATGTTTTCGTAAAATAAAATAAAATGAATAATCCAACTACAGAAATTAGGATTAACCGGTCCATGCATAAAAAAATTAACCAGTCCATTAATATCGATTTTTCAAAATTACTAATCATTAACCAGTCCGTTACATTCAGTTAACCAGTCCATCAATTTCGATTTTTTGATCTGGTTAACGAATATTTTTTGGTTAACCATTAAAATTTATAACATAAAATTATATAAAAAATAGATAAAGTCTAATTCAATTTCTAATGTGTAAAGTAATTTAATATAAAATTTACGAAACAAACATAATTTACTAGCCGAAATTCATGTTTTATAAATTAATAGCTAATATTATAAAATAGATTTGATATTTATTGAAAATTACTATGTTTGATTCTAAGTCAAATAAAATTTTGAATAATAATGTAATTAAATGCTATTAAGTAAAATATGAATAATAATATATGATAAAAAACATATATAAAAGTTAATTATATACTATATATAAATATTGCTATATAATTAAAGAGAATTATATAATATAAATTTAGTTTAAAGTATTATATAAATTTTATAGGAAAATATAATTTAAATATATTTTAAAATATTATTTTATGTAAATTTTAGAGAAAAATAGAAAAAATTTGAATATATATATATGTGTGTGTGTGTGTGTGTGAATGAACGGGTTAACCGTAAACTAACGGTTAATCGGTATTTAAAAATCTAAACCGTAACCATTAACAAAAAATGTAAAAATTAAAACCGTAACCGAATTCATCGGATCGGTTAACCGTAAAAATCAATTCGGTTTCGGATCGATTTTACAGTTAACCATATTTTCCATTTTTTTTTCTCACCCCTAACAGAAATTTCAGTAAAATTTCTACATTCATGAAACATAAATGCCTAAGATTAACAAATGAAGGAACTCAATTGTTTATGGTTTAATCCTGGACTCAAATAACATCTCAATTTTCAGAGAATAAATTAATCAAGATGGTCATAAGAATTCATGAATGCCACTTTCTCAATACTATATATTTTCCTTTCTTTATTTTCTTGCATTCACGCCTTCCGCTTAAACTTCTACCATCTCTCTTTCTTAAAAAGCAAATTCAACAACAGAAAATTTGGCAGAACTATGGGGTTGTCCTTTTTGGTTTTAAGGAAGCTAGTTCGGAGTAGAAATTGGAGGAGAGTGATGGTTCAAGTTGAGGTTCATTCATTATGTAGAACTCATCACTCTTACCCTGTTGCTCATGTTGATATTCAGCTCAAGAATATCTATAAGGAGGCCAATTCTGTGGCTGATCTGTTGGCTAGTGTTGCTTTTAACCACTCCAACCAGTTTGTTTGGCATGACGCTGGTCCATCCGATGCTGCTTCTCTGTTGCTTGGGGATTTGGCAGGAGTTAGCTTCCTGTGTGCCCTTGTTTCTTAGCTTTGCTGTTGCTGTTCTTCTTTTCATATATATAGATATATGTGTATATATATAATTCACAACCACCAAATTTGAAAATCTTTAATTATTAAAAGGAATGAATCGATTTCATTTCGGTTGTTCTAATTATCATATTTAATTAATTAATTACCTCAAAATTTTGTAACTATAATGTAATTTATATATCATTCTATTTCAGATGGGCCTCCAGAGAACCATGAAGCTAAGCCATGTTGGCCTCCACCGGCATGATGGAAAGGAAGGAGGCTCCAATTATACAAACAGCAACTGTTGAGATTGAGATGTTTCAAAATTATCAACCAAGACTATTTACATTCTAATAATTGGAAGAGGCATCAAATGGCTTTTCAGAGCTTTCATGTGACATATTATGAAATATTTTAAACAGATATAATTTGCTATATCAATTATCTATTTTATTGCAAAATTTATGATTTTTGATCTAAAATAATTTTACTAGTTATTATTTTTGTGAGACAATTTTTTTAACTGAATTATTATTCTAATATCTTTTCATGTTTTTACCGAAATTAGAGTAATTTTTTATAATTAAAGAGGAAATTTTCATTGATTATGGAACAAAATTAAATACATTAGTACTATCCTTAATTAACATCTAACCATTGTACCGTTTTTAAATAAAGTTAGTATCATTCATAGTCACTGAACTTATATCTGATAATTTAAAATTAACTGAATTAATTTTCGTAACAAAATTATTACTTTGTATTATTTTTTTGCAAAAATTAATAATAACTGATTTCCGGCGAAAACCATCGTCGGAATGCTGACGTGCCATACCACGTCATCTATTTGTGTACAAGTTGCGTGCCACGTTATCAGGTTATATCAACTATTTTTGTACATGTGGTGTGCCACATCAGCTACTTTTGCATACGTATCATGTCACATTAACACTTTGATAAAGGTTATCACCGGAAATCAATTAAAATGGTTTTTGCGTAAAATAGTACAAAATTCAGTTATAATTTCATTACGAAAAATAATTTAATTACTTTTTGGTTATTGGGTGTAAATTCAGTAATTATGAATAAAATTAACCCATTTCAAATAATCTTAAACTTTCTCTGCAGTTATATGGATACTTAGGGAGCTTACTTAAGTTCATCGCTGGAAAACCACCTCTTGATGACAAGTACAACAACATTGTTGACGGGACGATGCATATTATTTGTTTATCCCTTAATTAGTTACTTTTTTAAAGTCTTAATTATAATAAAATTAATTCAGGGCGAAGCCTGTGCTCAGGGAAGCTTTGGACAATGATAAACTAAGAATATCTCACTGATCCAGAACTGCGAGAGTACTATGAGATCACTGAAATGATTAGCCATCAATCAGCCAGGTAGATTTAGTATCATATGTGATAAAAATTTATCATAATTTGTTCTCCCCAAATAACTATATAATGTAAACATTATATATAGTTGTTTGTAGAGAATAATTGAAAAATGATACTAGCTTCTTCCCAAGTTAAATGCTCAATTTCACAGCAACATGAAAACTATTGAAATGATTAGAATATTTTAATTTCATAAAAATACTTTAAAAATTAACAAAATTATCGTTTTCTGTTCTTAAGTACTATATTTAACTTTACATAATTAAAATAAAATTTATCACTCTATTACATATTATATACACGGTTTAATTTTTACATAATTAAAATTAAATTTATCATCCGATTAAATAAGAATAAATATGTAAATTTTTTTCTAAAATTTTCAACAAGATAATTAAAATGGAATTAAAGGTAAATAATGAGACTAAGTGGGGCGGATCATTTCAATATATATTGCATTTATTAATCTTTATAGTTAAAGCAAATTATTAAATCTTATCATACCCTATTATAAAATAGCATATATATAATATAAAATACTTATTTTATTAAATCACCTATCAATTAAAACTGGGTGTAAAGCGATCACAAAAATAGCATAATTTGATTAATTGCTTACTTATAATTAAGGAGACCCCACATTCCCCTCTCAACCGCTTGGACTTGTGGTTGCCATTTAATTTGTTTCCACCATGTAAAGTTTATTTAAAAAAATAATAATAAAGTTACGCACTTTGCTGTCCCATGCCAACCAATTTTCTATACTTTCATTTAGTTTTTTTTTATATTTTTAGAAAATAGAAAAAAAATTGTCAAATTTAGAATTTTTTTAGCACCCGCTCTCACAAATTAATTTTTAATAATTGATAACTACAGAAATTACATCCTTAAAGATTTAGTCACTTCGGTTCAATAGCATTTGAGACGGTCCAAGTCTACTAGCAGGAAAGAGTAGCGTGAGCTAGAAGATAATCCAGGGAAACGCGATGTCCGATCGGACTGATGGAACAGCTTGTCCTGACAGTCCACTGGCACAAGCCAACGCCTATACTCTCCACCTACTTCCTATCACATCGCCGCTCACCTACTCTGACTGTCGGTTATTATCTCCTCAAGGTACTCAAGTACCTCCCAAAAGATCTCCTATAAATAGCCAAAAACACAATGGCACCAGGTATTGAACTCTGGAGACTCTATCTCTCTCTCCTTTTAGCATTCACTTCCAAGTTACTAACTTAAGCTTCGGAGTGCTAACGCCTGGTTCCGACCGGTCACTCCATTTTTGCAAGTCCTTCCTTCCACCCAGTCCTAAGGACTGCGAGCTGCTCTTCTTACAAGATAAGGCATTTCTAGCTTTATCAATAATAAAGTAAAATAACATACTATTATTATTAAAGCATCAATGGAAAAATAAATTAAAAAAATTTTTATAAAATGAAAATATTTTTTATAAAAAAAAATTGTGAATCGACGCTTATGCAATAAAATCGGGTCAATTTCACCCACGGTCACTCAACTTTAGTCAAATCACCCAAAAGTAACGGAATTATTTTTTGTGACACAAATGTCACTGAACTTATACATATTTGCATAAAAGTCACGATCACCGGATTCCGGCGATGATCCTTGCCGGATTGATGACATGGCGTGTCACGTCATATGCCTGGACACACGTGGCACGTTCCACGTTTGGATCAATTTCATCTACGGTCACTGAACTTACAATTTATCACCCAAAAGTAACTGACTTATTTTTCATGACTTAAATGTCACTGACCTTGTCATCTTTTTTCAAAAAAGTCATCTTGACCGGATACTCATGATGATTGATTTATTATCACATCATAAGCTAATATTTCATATTTGACACGTCAGTAACCAAATCATTGTCATCAGCTAATGTGTTATATTTGACACATCAGCAATTTATGTGTGTCCATAGCTAATGTGTCATAGCTGATGGACCGAATTTATAAAATAACCAAATTCAAACCGAACCAAAATTTTCGGTCGGTTTGGTTCGGTTAACCAAAAAACTGAAAATTAAAACTATTTTAAAAAAATTAAAAAATTATGTCTAAAAATTATACAAAATTATAAACCATATTATACTAAAGTAAAAACATCTAAATTGTACAAAATAAAAGTTCAAATTAAAAATACAATTCCAAAATATATAATAAATAATACATCAAAATCGTTAAACAAATTTTTTCATTTAATCGATTTTTAATTTAATAGTCAAATTTTCAAATTATCACATAAAAAATAGATATTAATAATTGATATATAATTTACAACTCAAAATAAGATAATTTACATGTAAAAAATAATTATTCAATTAAAAAATTCAAAAAATTATATAATTATATACAATTTTGGTTCGGTTTGGTTTTTCTGCTGTTTTTCCTTCAAAAATCGAACCGTAAACGAAAAATTTTCAAAATTCAAAACCAAAACGAAAAATTAAAAATCGAACCAAATTAAAAAATCAGATTTGGTTCGATTTTTCGGTTTGAACCGAAATTTGCTCACCCCTATCTCCATGTGTGTCCGGTCAAAATGACTAATTTGGAAAAAGATGACAAGTTCAGTGACATTTAAGTCATGAAAAATAAGTCAGTTATTTTTGGGTGATAAATTGTAAGTTCGGTGACCGTATATGAAATTGATCCAAACGTGGAACGTGCCACGTGTGTCCAGGCATATGACGTGGCGTGTCATGTCATAAATCCGGCAAGGGTTATCGCCGGAATCCGGTGATCATGACTTTTATGCAAATATGTATAAGTTCAATGATATTTGTGTCATAAAAAATAATTTCGTTACTTTTGGGTGATTTGACTAAAGTTGAGTGACTGTGGGTGAAATTGATCCCAATAAAATTTCTTTGGTGAAATAATTCGCCCTTTTTTCAAAAAAAAAAAAAAAACCATCTCAAGTTAGATTCTAATTATACACGTGACAGAAAAACAAACTAGATCGTAATAAAGTTTAAAAGATCCTATATTTAAAATTAAATTCCTCAAAAAGATGGATTTATTGGGTTGATTTTTTGACACTTTTACAGAGCATAAGAGAGTTATTTTGTGCACATAAAAATTATTAAAGTTATGAATTTAGTGCATATCAGAGGTTTAAGTACAATACTACATTGATTAATTTTTTGGACGAATTTAAATTAAATGCATCTGAACCATTATTTTCTAACATAATTTTCTAGGCTTCGTATTTTTCTTTTTGATGCTTTTTCACCACAACAAATACCACTTGCAGCCACAAAATTTATAGCTGCAAAAGTTTATTTTGTAAATAAATCATTGTGATAGCCACCAAAAAAATCTTTTGTAGATATATGATATTTGATTAAATTTTAGTTTAAAAAGTTTTTCATTTGTAGCAATTACAATGATTTTGTTTTAATTTCTTAGTATTGTCGGAATGAACAACCTTTTAGGTACTATTTATTTTTTCCCTTTTAATCCTCTCTTTGATTGTATTTTAGTTTTAGATGTTAAATAAATGGGTAAATCCATCTTCAGGCACCTCAATTTGTCTTAAAAGTTTATTTTGACTCCTAAACTATGACAATCACGGAATAAACACTCAAACTAGCTAATTTTGGTATCTTTAAACGCAAAATTCAACAGTGATGGAAAGAGTATGTTGCGTGAATGGCACTCGTTGGAGTTATTGATACGTGCCGATTAAAAGGATGAAAAAAAAAAAACCAGTCAGTTAAAAGGATGAAAAAAAATGTCTCCAAATCTGCTCCCTCCCTCTCATGTTACTCTTCTCTCTCTTTTACCTCCAAATCCTTTTCTCCATTTGAATAAAGAGAAAGTGAAGTCAGTTCAAGGACTTGGCCTCTACTTTAAAGCAGAGCTTTGCCCCCTTGACTAGTCTGGTAAGCCAGATGGTAGCTGTGATGCACGCCGAAGCCACGATCGTTTCTGGCTGAGTTTTCGGAGGCCCGCTTTTAGGATGCGAAATTGAAAGAGACTCACTATTTGTCACATCCTAACTCTCTTTAAACCAAAAATTTTCAAAAATTCGGAAGAATCTTTTCTTAAAATATTACTATCCCACCTGCAATACATACTCAAATTCTTCCATGCAACCCAAATCAAACATCAATTTCATCACAATAAGTGCTCATCTCAACAAACACTTCAAGAACATATGCTTAAAAGATACCGAAATTAGCTAATTTGAGTATTTATTCGGTGATTAACATAATTTAAGTGTCAAAATGAACTTTTAGGACAAGTTAAGGTGTTTGAAGATGAATTTACCCTAAATAAATATTTAAGAACTTCAATTAGTAACTAACTGTTGCATAGATAATTGTTTTCAAAACAGCTTTATGATTAAATAAACTCTTTAAGTTTGATTCAATAGTCCAGGTTTGTAAAATTAAAATTTAGTCAAGTGGATCCTGATTGGGATAAAATGTTTTGTTTATTTCTACCGCATTAATATATTTATGTCATGATTTCTTTATTTAGTTAGCAATTTCAATCCGTTACAATTTTAATAATATAAATTCTGACAACTAGAAATGTTTGTCTTTAAGTTTCAAAATGAAACAAATCAATCCACTCTTATACGAAAATTTAAATTGGACAAATTTTCATCCACTAACCTAAGTATCAGCCCTTAATTGTCTCACAATACACTCATGTTAATTGCTCATGAACGTTAGGTAATTGTAAAAAGGAGGGTTCGAAATTATCAAGTCGAAATTTGATTAGAAAAGCTATATTTGCAATGTTTTGAGGTGATGGATATCTACTTATGATTTGATTTCAAGATTATGGCATGTGTGAAGTAATTTAGACTACTTTTATCTATTTTTTTCCTTCTTGTCAGTGATAGTTTTTAAAATTCAATATAGTAATATGTATCAATCGTATAAATAATACAATATAAATCTTTTGTGGGCTGATTTTCTATAATTTTAGAATTTAAGAGGCAAATTTGTTCTTTTAAATAAAACTTAATATAAGTTTGGACCTTTGACTATGCTAGTGTGCTCAATAGTCAATACATATCTATCACGCATGAAGAGTATGACACGTGTTTTATCACCAAATGGATAAAATCAAATTTAACAAACTATTTGAGCAAATTTATTTGCTCCAATTTATAACTTAAAAAGTATCATCGATACTTTTAAGAAAAAAATAGGAATATTGAAATCTTTTAACTATACATTTTAATTTTAAATTTTAAAAATGTAACATTTTTAAATATTCAAGAGTAAAAATTTTACCTTTTTTTATGGACATATTCGGTATGAATCTAAATTAATTGAATAAGTAAATTTATATATATATATATAAAGCAACATTGTTTCAATTGAAAATATAAGGGCAAGACTTCACATTTAAACAAAATTGGGGGAGAAATTTGAACTTTCTCCTCGTTGCTATTACTAGACAAAATTTAAGATTCTGAAACTTACATTTTTCTAATAAATTACTAATGCAGGGAATAATCATTATTTCATAATATTAAGAATTTAACTATTTCTTTTAATTGACCAAATATTAAATTCACACCTCTTTTTTTTAAAGGGCAAAGCAGGAAAAATGGATTAAATCAGCAAGCAGTAGATAGTATTCGACAAGAAATAAAATTCCAACACACTCAAAGAAAATGATTCAGAAAGAAAGTGACAGAGGAACGCTTATTATTATACAAGCAAAAGAGAGAGGAGAAGAAATGTAGTCTATTCCGCACCCTCCCCTACACCAAAACCTAACGGTCCTCGCGTTGAATTTTCCCCCTTTTCATTCTTCAATTACCACTTCATATCCGATTCTTCACGCTTTTTCTTTCTCCATATACTTCTATCTTGCCTCCAATTCCATCCATTTTTCCCCAATACTTCTTTTTACCTTCACATTCTTTGATTTTTCGGTTTCTTTCTCTTAAGATGACTGTACTTGCGATCGGCTTTGAAGACGCGGACAGATATGTTCAGATTGGTGCTATGATTTGTTGATTTTCTTTTTGGATTTTCTTTCTGGAAGAATTGAGCAGGTTTTTTTTTTCTTTAGCTTGGTGAATGCGGAAATGAGCTCGCAAAACCAAGTGAGTGTACGGGACCTAGTGGAGGAAGCAAAGAAGAGGATTGTCATTCTGCTTATTTGCGTTGTTGGATTATCCTATCTCATGTCCTGTAAGTATGGCGGCCTTAGTTGAATTGTTGTGGAATAGCGATTTTAAATTTATTTGAATTGCATTACAGTTCAAAATCAGTGTGTTTAGTTTTAATCGGTGTTCCTGTTTTTATATATATTAATTTTTCTTTTGCGGTTGCTGGATTATCCTCTCTCATCTCCTGTAAGTATGTCGGCTCTAGTCGAATTGTTTTACGATCGTGATTTTAAATTTACTTTCAATCGCCATTCGAGTTCAAAATAAGTTTATTTAGTTAAAGAATTCAAGATAAGTTTGTTTAGTTAAAATTCGAGTTCAAAATAAGTTTATTTAGTTAAAAGAATTCAAGATAAGTTTGTTTAGTTAAAAATGTTATCTTTTTGTTAATTTTTGTAGTCATATTTGCCACTATACGTTCTTGATTAAAGCCAACATAATCAAAGATCTTTTTTGATGGGTTAGTTTTTCAGTAATCATTCCGTTGGATTATGCTTTGAGACTTGGTCATTCTTTTTAGTAAACTGCATTTCCAAATTAGTTCTTATCTGGTGTATTGGTTTTAATATATTGAGGAATAAAACCTCTTAATCTGCGCAGGGAACTCTCCATCTGGCTTCACTGTATTCTCTTGGTAACCATCTAATATTGTCATCTCATTGAGTTCTTTGAAGGCAGGTGTTCAATGGATTAAAATGTAATATCGTAGTATATTAGTGCTTCGCATAAAATTTCACTTTTTTTTTTCTGTCCTTTAATAATGTGAATGCAGTCTCTCAGTTAAAAGCATTTTGTTGGTCATTATTGCATTACACTGCCACTTACTAGAAGCAAAGAAGTAACCATCTGTGTAGTTCTATCTATATAAATACGACCTTGGAGTTTACTGAATTTATGGTTTAGAAGGTTGCTTGCAGGCGCATAATGTATGGAAGAAGTTATTATGACCTGAATTATACTTTAGATACGCAGTGGCCACATTAAGTTGTTGATTCCCATGCCCACTTCAAATTCTTATATTCTAGTTTATGTTTTAGCTAGTTGCTTGTCAAGATTTTTGTTTCATTGTCATTTTTATTGTAAATGTTGGTTGCTTTCTTGCTTAAAATTGCAACTTACCATAAGTTTTCTCTTTCTTTAGTGACAAGCTCCTCAGTTTGGGTCAACTTGCCTGCTGCTGCATCATTGATAATTCTCCTCCGTTATTTCTCCCTAGATTATGAAATGCGGAGGAAAGCTGCTTCATACACTAGCAAACCTTCCTTGACAAATGCAGTGCCTCAAAACAAGACTCCTGCACATACTAGGGTTCTTGAAAAGTCAGATTGGAAAATTAAAGTGAATTCCCCAGTTGTTGCGGATGCAATTGATCACTTCACTAGACATATAATTTCTGAGTTTGTGACAGATCAGTGGTATTCGCGCTTGACATCTGATAGACAGGTTCCAGAGGAACTAGTGCATATAGTGAATGGTGCCCTTGGGGAAATTTCAAGTCGCATGAGAAATATAAATCTTATTGATCTTTTGACAAGGTTAATCTTCTTTCCTTGTTCACTGCTATTTTATGTACAGTTTTTCTTTCCGTGGGAACTAATTTTCTAGGATGACAGGGATCTTATTAATCTTATCTGCACCCACTTGGAGCTTTTTCGAGCTAGTCAAACAAAGATTGAAAAGCACCTGTTTGGATTGCTGTATGTTGAACAGCGAGACAAGGAACTGCAACGCGTTCTCGCTGCTGAGAACAGATTGCACCCTGCTTTATTTTCTGCAGAAGCTGAGCACAAGGTCATTTTTTTAATCTTCAAATTAGATCAAATTTGGCCAATATATGGGTTTAAATTGCAAGGGCTGTTGATTGATACCCTCCTTTTTTTTAGTTTCTCTATTGTGGTGACAATAACCTCTTCCATTTATTCCCAGGTTTTGCAGCATGTGATGGATGGTCTCATTTCTTTAACGTTCAGGAAAGAAGATCTGCAGTGCTCTCTCTTCCGCTATATAGTGCGCGAACTTCTGGCTTGTGCTGTAATGAGACCAGTCTTAAATTTAGCCAGTCCGAGGTAGTTGTCCTTATGTTTGTCTTATTTTCTATTCATTGTTAGTTCCTAAATTCTCTCTTTCTCCGTTCTTTTCCCTTCATTGTTTATTTGGCAGGTTTATAAATGAAAGAATTGAAATTTTGGTCATTTCTAAGGCAAACAAAGGAGTTCATGCAGCCCAAGAGGCATCACAACCCAAATCTAATGGATCTAAAATATCACCTGATCAATTTGCCAGAATTTTAGATCCCACTGCCACTGGTGTTGAACTTGTGCAGTTAAAAACTGATCAATCCAAAAGAAAAGAGGCTTCACCTTCACCTGAAAAGGATAGTATGAATGGAAATGATATCTCAAAAGACCCATTGCTTTCCATTGATACTCGATCTTCTCGTTCATGGAGTTCATTGCCACTGAACTATCCTAGCAAGGACGAAGGAGGGGTTCAGAGGTATCGTCCAGGAGAATGGGGTGAAATGTTGGACATGCTTTCTCGAAGAAAGACTGCAGCCCTGACACCTGAAAATCTTGACAATATGTGGGCAAAAGGTAGAAATTACAAAAATAAAGAATGTCAAAATCAGTCTGTTGAGCAAGTCACACAGAATTCTTCTGTGGATAAGCCTGTTACAGTTGATCATTCAAAGATCTCTAAATCCAAGGAAGCATATGGCTTACATAAACTCGACCGTCCTCTTGCACGCAATGGTCGGACTTTGCTTTCTGATCAATCAACAGTGGAAAACGCATACCATCAAACAGATCATAACTCAAAAAATTATTCTTTGCATACTTCATATAATGCAGATGATGAGCAAGGCCTCATGTATGTGGATGAGGATGAATCAGGCAGTGTTAGTCCTTATACTTCAGAAGAGGATGATCCAGAGGAAGATCCAAGCAGTGTCACAGGTCTTGGAGATCCTGGAACTAAAGTTTGGGATCTCAAAAACAATAGAGAACAGGCTGTTTCACCCATTCATCATCCACTTGAAAACCCTCGGCGCCATAGTACAAAGAAGACTGGCAGAGGGCGGGCTCACCATGAAAGTTTACCTGGACCACAATCTACCAGGAAGAGGTTGAGATCAAGCACTCAGAAGGGGCATGTTTGGCATGAGATTGAGAGGACGAGCTTCTTGTCAGGGGACGGACAGGATATTCTTAGTTCATTAGGACATGCTAAACCTGATGTCTCTAGTGATGATTCAGAGGTTGAAACTTTGGATAGAATTTATAGTGGAGCAACTGCTTCTTCATCTGATCCTGTTTCTATTCCAGAGAACCATACTTCAACTGCTAGTTATCTGAAGGGCTCACTGATGGTTGATTCATTTTTTAAGTTGAGATGTGAGGTACTAACCTTGAAAGGCCAGTACTCTTTCTATCTTTTTAAACTTGGCCTGCTCAGCTTTGTGAATATATCTAAAGGGTGTACCCTTTTTGCAGGTGCTGGGTGCAAATATTGTGAAGAGTGCATCGAGAACATTTGCTGTATATTCCATCTCTGTTACAGATGTAAATAATAATAGTTGGTCAATCAAAAGAAGGTGCTATGAATTTCTTCAAATTTGTTTTTGTTTCACTTTTCATCAATAGTTTTGGACTTTTATTTTTATATGATATTGTAAATCTTTCAAATGCAGAAAATAAATGATAATTAATTTCTTCTTTATACAGCTTTTGTAACTAAGGTCTATTGATGACAGGTTTCGTCATTTTGAAGAGTTGCACCGGCGCCTTAAGGAGTATCCAGAGTATAATCTTCATTTGCCACCAAAGCATTTTCTCTCTACAGGTCTAGACATCCCTGTTATCCAAGAACGATGTAAATTGCTAGACATATATCTAAAGGTTAAAAATTTTATCTTACCTGCTTTTATCAATGGAACTTTATGTGTAGTATATCTCTAAAGTGTGCTGGGTGAAATTCTGCGATTTTCAACCTTGAAAGTAGCATTAGGAATATTTGTTGATTTAGTTTCCTGATTTGTCAAAATTCAACAATTTCATGTGGTATTTGGCAGCCAATTTCACTTCTAACTGAATCTGCAGATTGTTGTGTCCATTGAAGCCTTTGTTTTCCCAAAAATAGATATATAAATAATAAAAATAGAAATATAGTTCAAAGGTTTTTGTTGAAGAAGTTGCTTTGAATGTGTATTGAATACATTGCTAGTAGACAGCCACTAGATATACTGTGTTATGCATCTATGATGTGCTTATGTCCTACTTGTTATCTTTCCATAACTGTTTCATGTCTTTATTTCTCAGAAGATACTGCAACTTCCTAGAATTTCAGGATTTATTGAAGTTTGGGACTTTCTTAGTGTTGATTCTCAGGTTTACATTTTCTTCTGACTTCTTCATCAATTATATTTTCTTTTTATTTATGAAGAGCATCAATATTGGGTGCGAATTGGGGTAGTTATTTGGGTGTTTCTCATTTTGGTGTTCTTTATTTTTTTTTTTTTCCTTAATGAATTCTGGAATGCAGACATATGTGTTTTCAAATTCCTTTTCTATCATAGAAACTCTGTCAGGTGAGGCAAGTTAACTTCAGAATGTAATATTTTTCTTGGATTTCTTTTTCTCTGTTTTTGATCATTCCTCTCTTTGTTTTTTGCCCTTGGATTTGTAGTTAAACTTGAGGACAAACCATCTGAAAAGGGTAAAAAGGTTTCAGACTTCAGTGGGCCTTTGGCCAGTTCCTTATCTTCCAAGCGGGAACTCTCAGGCACTGAATGCAAAGAATCTGCAATGCAGACAAAGCATAATTCTGTTGCAGATGGGGTAAGGACAAATCACAAATATATATCTCGTTCACCAGGTGAAAAGCTTGGTAAAGAGCCTGGAAAGTCACAAGAAGATTCAGGTACTAAGCCAAATGCATCACCTGTGAGGAATTTGGGGAAGACTGTGAAAGGAAGTCAGGCTGATCATTTAGAACGGACAGCAGGCTCACTTCATGAGGCTTCTACTGATCCTACTCTTCCCACGGAAGTAAGTTATTACCTAATTGTCATGTATGGTGTTGATAAGTTTTATTGAAGATGTCATAGCTACTCAGTATATATCCTCGGACGCAACATAATGATAAATGTTGTTAACTGAGAAAGATTTGTCATTTCATGAGCTGTGTTAAATGGAGAAAAAATGGCTGAAGGTGTTAGATTGGTGAGGTAGGATATGGGTGAGACCCTAGCATGACCAAAATAAAATGTTAAAAAAAAATTTTGAGGGCATTGATTAGTTTATCTTCAATTGCAGTGGGTGCCACCGAATTTAACTGCTCCAATATTGGATTTGGTGGATGTTATTTTCCAGCTACAAGATGGTGGATGGATCAGGTACTCTATACAAAAAGCTATTTTGATACGATTTTATCATCACTTAAATAGAATTAGGTCCTACTGTGATTGATTACTATGAGCTGCTAAAAGCTAATTTTTGTGCACTACAGGAGGAAAGTGTTTTGGGTGGCAAAACAGATTCTTCAATTAGGAATGGGGGATGCATTTGATGATTGGTTGATAGAAAAGATCCAGCTTCTCCGTACAGGTTCTATTGTTGCTTCAGGGATCAAGAGGGTTGAGCAGGTGTCTATTGTGCTTGTGAATTTGCATTTTAATTTTTCTAAAACTTGATGTTGCTTGATAGGGGGGAAAATGCTACAAAATGCCTTTATTTTATTTTTCTTGAAGGAAGTTAATAACAGATACGGTAGATTTGTAATTGGTGGTGTATTTAAGTGAAAATTTTTTACCTCAATAAGATAACAAAGAGGTGAAAGGTGGGAGCCAATGTGGCACATGCTTGTACATTCACTTCGTGGTCTATCCTTCTGAAGCATGTTTTTCTACTCTGTATATGAAGCAGATAAGGTTAATGAGCAGGTGCAATGGGTGATTTCAGCATATTTCCATATTTTCCATGCTGCTAAATTTTATATCTAGTTTAGCTACTCATTATTATTGTATGCGCTAGAATCACATTGTTGGTTGGTTATTTTGCTTTGACTAGGTCTAGATTTATGCATGAGAGAGCATGCTTTTTTATCCCAGAGATGTAAAGTAAATTTGATGCATCTAGATCTGAACTTGCTGGGCTACATTATTTGGGCTTCCAGCTTTTAAACCCACAAAATTTGATGTGCAGTGTAGATTTGGTACAAGCACATCTCCTTGACTTATAAGCGAGATTTAGTTCAGATACAGTGCTTTTAAATTAATAGTCTTGCTGAAAGCAAAGAGCTTTATTAAATCTGCATGACCTTGAACAAGGTTTCCATACCCATGAATGTGAAACTAGACTATGGCTAGCAAAGAATCTATATGGTTGCAAATTCAATCTGGAGTAAAATAAAAATTTTTATTTGCCCTTCATTTTTCTTTTCCTAGATCTTCTTGCTGCATTGTTTAGAGTCCAATCTTTTAGTTATAAATTTTGATGTGCTGTATACATTTGCTAGCTGTTGCCCTTCTTAGATTTATACTTATTGTTTGTCTGACCCTTTAAGAAAGAACAGATATATGTTCATTTATTGCAAGTAATAGGGCTTCTTGGTGATTAGTATAGATTCTTTGGCCTGATGGGATATTTATCTCAAAGCATCCAAAGAGACGGCAGGCATCGACCCCCAGTTCATTCCATAGCTCACCTCATGGCCAACAACCACTGGATATTTCTTCACCTAAACTAAGTTCAACTCATGGCCAGCAACCTACAAACGTATCTTCACCAACATTGAGTGATGAGCAGCGAAAGGAAGCAGACCGGCGTGCTAAATTTGTATATGATTTGATGATTGGTAATGTCATTTTCTTATGTAGTTGATCATAATGATATGCATTTTTAGCTTACTGCTTTCAAGTACCAGCTGGCACTATTCACAATGTAATGGATCTCTCTACATTGCAGATAATGCACCAGCTGCTATTGTAAGTCTTATCGGTCGGAAGGATTATGAACAATCTGCAAAAGATCTATATTTCTTTCTTCAGGTAACTTCTTTTTCGAAAAGATATTCTCTTATTATATGACATCAAGAAGTATGCGATGATGAATGACTTCATATAACCTCAATTGAACATTCCAAAATGGATCACTATTTATGTGAATAAGTGGGTGGTGATGAATGACTTTATATAACCTCAAATGAAATGAACATTCCAAAATGGATCACTATTTGCTTTCCTATTTAACCACTATATTATTTATTGTACAAAGGAAAAATAGAAATTTGGATTTTTTTTTATTGTTTGCCTCCACAGCTGCGATAAAACTAAATGTCCATAGGTTAGCTTTTCTCAGTCCATTTTTTAGCTTCATAAAATTTGATTTGGTGCTTGCTTGTGGTTTTGTTTTCATTTTTGCAACTTTGCTAGCCCTGCTTTGTGTCGTGTTTTCTCAAACTCGTGCCTTCGAAGTTCAATTCACTTTGAGACTTTTAACATTTTGTTCTTTCTAATTCACATTTATTGTTGAATTTTTATATCATGTGTCTGCCTCCTTTTCATGGTGGACAAAAGATTATTACGTGCCAACGACAAAGTACTTGGCTGATTGTGATCCATATTGTCAGCCAAGCATAAACTTAATCTGTGGTAATTTCCAGGAAATAGAAAACTTATAGTGCACTTATGATCTGAGCCAGGATGGCTTAGGGTTTGCAAATACAATGGCATTGATCTGGGCTTTTAATTCTTGTGTTCAATAGTCATCATGGTGTGATAACATTGATTTATGTGTTATGTAGTCTGAAGACGCCCTAACCAAGTTCCTATTTTTTGGCATGTAGTCCTCAGTTTGCCTGAAGCAACTAGCTTTTGACCTCCTTGAGCTGTTGCTTGTGTCTGCATTTCCAGAAATGGATTACGTATTCAAGCAGTTGCATGAAGAAAAGCATAAATTCGGTGAATTCAAGCAAAGTTAAGTAAAATCACGTACAGAAATTTCAAGTAATACACAGATTGAACAGATCACCTGGCAGTTTTTTTCTCAGGTGTAGTGGCAACAAATGTTCTTGTTGCTTTATAATTGCTTAAGGAATGATCCTAGTTCCTACATTTTGGTTGACAGCATCAAGGCTCGTTACCTGATACCGTAAGCTTGCCCCCGGTTTGAAATTGAGGAAATTCTATGTAAATACTGAGTTCAGTGGAAAAAAATATATACTAAAGGAAAGCTCCTTCACTGCTGTTTTTATCCCATTTCTTCTTCAAACTCCCAAGTCAAAAATCATGTCATAATTGTTGAGACTGTTTCTCAAATGATATAATGCGACCGAATTAATATGCTTCCATCTATCCATCATCAGGTAAAATCGGAACGGATAAACTTGCCGTGGGATGGAATAAACCTTAATATCAGGAATATCCCAAGCCCTACAATTTTCCCCTCTTCCCAACTATGTGGAAGTGCAGCAAGAGATCACAATTTACACCTGCAGCTCCTTTACGTTCATTGTTCAGAACCCAATGTAACATGCAATTTCACCAATTAAAACAAAAATGTCTGAGATATAAATAAGCATGTAGCATTTTCAATCATCCCGTTGGCACAGCACTCATTGCAGGGTATCCATTCAGGCAAAATACGGTACATCATCACACCCAACACCATACCAGCATCAGCAGCAGTCGAAACCCAGCTAACTCTTTATATGCCGTACCGAATTTCCAGAGATTAGTAGGTTGAGGAGTGAAATATCTTCAATTACAAACACATGGGGCAAGTTAAACTCAACATGTCAACATTACAGCTCGTGTTAAAAGACTTGCTACCACATCCAGCCCCATTAAAACCACACTGGCATGTTGCAATGGCAAAAACAAAGAATCAAGTGAGCATAATCAATCTGCTGCTTATGGAGAACATTCCAGTAGAAATGGAAAGAAATATTGCCCAGAATTACCACAATCATTAACGGCGACCATTTCTTTTCCCCAGACTAACCTATTCATAAGATCCACTCCTGTAGGAATCCCAATGATGCAAACTCACATGGAAAAAAATTCATAACTCTCTAAAAAGATCAATAGTTAGGGAAGGAAGCTAAGCTATCGTCTATCTGTCATGATATAAGGATAACTTATGAACAATGCCGTATTACCCTAACCAACTAAAAAAAAATGGGAACCTGAACCACCATACAAATAATGCCTTTCAATGTAAAATTCAAAGTAATTCTAGTTCTGAAAATTTCCATTCAAAATCAAAGCACCTACAAAACAAGAAAACTAAAGTTGACTAAATAACACCAACACTGCATTACATCCATCAAACATTGTTGTCTTAAAAATTGTCCCAGCACATAGTTGCTGGCTAAATCTATAACAGGGGACCCAAATTAAACCCAAAAATGATCCGTTCACACCTTATGCAATTGCTGCAGCTGCTCCCTTCTTCCTTGGTGCTGCCTGAGTGCCTATATACAAGAAAAATTCAAAGTTCAGTGAAAATGATGTAGCATAATAGACAAGTAAAAAATGAAAGGAGAAAATGAAAAAATTAATATAAAAAAGAAAAGCTCTTTTACCTTCTCTGAAGCCACTCTTGAACCTGCGAGGGAGATGGCGCAAATACCTCATCCTTCCTGTGCCAGTTGTCTTTCTTCGGATGGCCTTAACACTCCAGTTGTCTGAAAGTAAGAGTAGAAATAAACTTTATGCTGCTTAGAGACTCAATAACGTATAAACAGACACAATATGCTATATTGAACATGAGGTTCGAACCCATTCAAGCAACAAACCACTACACGCATAAACTTCTTCAAGAATCAAGAGAACAAATGCATAAAGTTAGAACTGGGGATCACATCCTTTTTCACTATTTGTACCAATTTGATGGCATAATTCAATATTCAGAAAGAAAAAAGACAATAGACACGCCCTGTACGCAAATAGATAGGAAGGGACCTTACTCCCAATTTAGAAGCGAATTCTTTTCAGTAAACATAATATCCTATATGCATAACTATAAGCTACTACAAACTGGATGTACAAGTACGTAAATAAATATGCCAATTGAAATTTAACCTATATGGCATACAAGAACCCGTCCCGATTACGAAAAAGAATATAAGATTGCATAGCACATATAAGCATTATCTAATCCTGCATCTTAAAAAACAAAAATCAGCGATGAGATAGAGGGTATCAATCAAGGAGTAAACATACATTTTCTGGTACGGGCAGCAGGGAATGCACAGGCAGAACAACGGCTCTTCTGGAGGTGGAAGCTACGGCGACCGCACCTTACGCAGAGGGTATGGGTCTTGTTCCTTCTCTTACCGAAACTCCCCGTTCCCTTGCCCTGCAAAATTCATTCATTTTTTTTACAAAAAAAAGGGTCAGATCAGTGCACAAGCATGTAGGGAGGTGATTCTCTTGGTTCAAAAAAGAACAAAACATACTTTCTCTTACCATTGCAGAAGATGCAGAGAAGCGCTAACTCTAACGGTCTAATTTCTGGGTTAAAGAAGAAGAAGCGGCTTCGACTAAGAATTTTATACTAGGGTTTTTAGGGTTATGAGAAATTTGAAGGTGGCAATGAGGTGCGAGCACGCTCATCTTGTCGTTTTAAAATCCTACATTGGGTTGGGCCAAAAAAGTGGGTCATATTGGTTGGGCCGAAGAATTAGTATGTCAATTGATAGTAGCCCATTAACTTAAACAGGGCGAAACTCGCAGCTAGCTCTAGATCGGGATATGACAGTCCCAGCAACCAAACAGACGCCTGGGTGGCGGCAAAGCAATCCCTCCCAATGGTGATCGCGCGGGAAAATCCTGAGCAAGCTCAAAATTGAGTATGTGAGCAAAAAGGAACGCTCCCTTTGCCCAATTTTGTTTTTTTAATTAACTTAACTTGATGTCCTACACAAATCAGCATAGCCAAATTAGTTTCCGAAGCAAAAATTGATCGCAATCAGACAAATGGAAACCGAAGAAAATGAACCGAAATTTCCAGGATTTCCTTTCAAGCCCTACTCGATTCAGATGGATTTCATGAAGGCACTTTATCGCTCTTTGGATAAAGGCGGTGTCTCCATGCTTGAGAGCCCCACAGGTCCGTTCCCTTTCTATATTATGTATGATGTAGAAATATTTAATGGGATCGAGCCTATTAATTTAACTAGGTTCTCCCCGTGTAAGAATATTTTAAACCTCAAACTGAAACAGGCTTCAAAATTTCAAGTTGCAAGGAAATTCTTAACTGAAAGTTGGAATGTTCAATTTTTCTTTCTGATTTTTTTTACTGCGTTTCAATAGGGACAGGGAAAACTCTTAGTATTATATGCAGCTCCTTGCAATGGGTTTTTGATCAGAGGCAAAAGGAGTCAAAAGTTGAACCCAATAAGAATCAGAGCGATAATGGTCAAATTGGCTCGGATGATGAACCTGACTGGATGAGAAACTTTGTTGTGAATAAAGATGATCAAAAACAGGAAAAGAAAGTGAGGAAGAAATTTGGATTAGGAAAATCCAATGAGATAAAGAACTGGAAAGGTCAAAAGGAAACATTTTCGCGAGTTTTGAAGGACGAAGATTGTCATGTCAAGAAAGGACATGTTAATTTGCGAGAGAAAAATGAAAAAATTGAGGTAGAATTGAGTGATGAGGAGTTCTTATTGGAGGATTATGAAAGTGAAGATGAAGGAACTCTTGGTAATGGGAAATCAAAGAGGAAGGCTGCAGGGGGTTCGGTTAGTTCATCGAGTGATGAGGAAGAGGAAAAAGAAGGATCTGACGAGGAGGAAGAAAAGAAGCTCAAGATTTATTTTTGTAGTCGGACGCACTCACAGCTTTCGCAGTTCATAAAGGAGTTAAGAAAGACCAATTTTGCAACTGAAATAACAGCTGTTTGTTTGGGTTCTAGGAAGAATTTCTGCATTAATGAAGGTACCTGCATTCTGTACTTCGTTTGTTTTAATCGTCATATATTATGCCTAACTTGAGCTCTGGGGTTTGATTTAAGAGGTTCTGAAACTTAGAAGTTCTACTTATGTCAACGAAAGATGCTTGGAACTTCAAAAGCACAAGAAAAAGGAAGTATCCAAAATCAAGGTATTGTGTCGATTCTTAAATTCAAATTTGATACATGTCCGTTTCAAAATGTTAAGGTCTTTATAACTAAGCAGATATTAGTGTTGGAAAAAATGGTATAGGCAAGTTTTTCTTTGCACTCACTTTTCTGATATCTTTTTTCTTCCCGTGTACTTTGTAGAATAATAATAACAATTCTAGCTCCAGAAGTTGATACATGGAGTTCCAGAAACTAAATTCCACAAGCAATGAACTCTAGAAGTACAGCATAGTGAACAATGACCCAAGAAACTTGTGATATTTTAGATGCTTCAAACCAACTTTTATGCATGCCACTTCGTTTCTGCAAAAGAAATTCCATTCTGATTGAGTATCATTATATGATTCTTCTGCATGGTGACATGAACATGGGTTTGCAGCTGATTAACTAAGATTCACCAATCAATTTGTACAATTATTGCAGTTCATCTGTTTCATTGAATTCTAGAGGCTTCTGGTCTACAAGACAAGCAATTAAAGTCACTGTTTGGCTTGATAGATTCTATTTTTAAGAATGAATGGTGAAATGCAATTTGAGACACCATACTTTAACCAAAATTTTTTGGACTGCAATATTTGGTAGTTGTCCTTTTTTCAGGTGTGCTTCATGGATTTTTCACATAGCTGAAATTAATAGCAATTATTAACTTCTTGATTCAGAGTTTCTATATAAATTCTATATGGAAATGCTCTTTTTACCTCAATTTATTCCGAGAATTGCAGATAACAATGGTGTTGCTGAGTTTTGAATTTTTGAATACACCAATATGATTGAAAGTGATTATCTGCAGAACGTAGGTGCAGAGGGAAAGATACGAAGAACCAAGGCTTCTTGTGGATGTCCAATGCTTAGAAGACATAAGCTACAAAGACAATTTAAAAATGAGATTGCTGAACAAGGAGCACTGGATATTGAAGATCTTGTTCAGCTTGGAAGAAGTATCGGAACCTGTCCATATTATGGCTCCAGAAGCATGGTCCCAGCTGCTGATCTTGTGGTTCTGCCATATCAATCTCTTCTATCAAAATCGTCACGCGAAACGCTTGGACTGAGCTTGAAGAACAATATTGTTATAGTAGACGAGGCACATAATCTTGCTGACTCTCTGATCAGAATGTATGATGCCAAAATTACATTTTCAGAGGTGTATAGACTGTGATGTTCATTCTATTCTGATTTTAATTTTATTTCTTCAATCTAATCAACCAGCTCTTCATATGATTTATGCATCTGGTCTGGCTGCTCTTCAGAACTGGTCTGTCTCATGTATGATACATTAATTATTGCATACCTCAATATGCATGGAAAAGATCCTGCCCTTGTATTACTCAAGTTAGAACATCCAATAACAAGCTGATCAATTGATAAATTTTTTTATAGCATTACATTAAGAATTGGTAACCAGATTTCTTTGTTGTGTGTTTGTTCAGCTGGAAGATGTGCATTCCCACGTAGGAAAGTACTTTGCAAGATTCAGTAATCTCTTGGGACCTGGCAATCGAAGATATATCCAAACTCTGATGGTTGTAACTCGGGCTCTTCTGCAAACTTTACATAGTGAGAAGGATTTGAGCCATGCCAATGTGTGCCAAGTTGAAGAAAAATCTGCTGAATTTAAAACTGTCTCCACCACTTCTATGGCAATCAATGATTTTCTATTTTCTCTTAATATAGACAACATTAATTTGGTTAAATTGCTTCTGTATATAAAGGAAAGCAACTTTATCCACAAGGTGAATGCTTGTTCTCAATTTTTATCTTCTTCACAGAATCATGCTGCCCAATTCATTTATGATGATGATGATCATCATCATCATCATCCCTTTTTAAGTTTGTGATGATTGTCTTCCCAGGTAAGTGGATATGGAGAAAAGGTGACTAGCTTGCAAAAAGTTGTGGTTCTAAATGGTAATGGAGAAAGTGGTGAAGAGTGGAGCAGTCTTTCCAGCTTCCGAGCATTAGTAGATGTCTTGATGTCACTAACCAATACCAATGGTGATGGACGTATAATAATCTCAAAATCAAGATCCACCTGCTCTGGAAAACAAGAAGGATTCCTAAAGTATGTTATGCTCACAGGGGAAAAGATTTTTTCAGAGGTTTGTTATTAACTTTTCCTAGTTCCTTTGGGATCTCAGAAATCACGGGAAAGCCTGTGTATGCCCACACCTATTTGTATACATTCATGTGTATGTATCATGAAATCCTTAGAAACTGAATTTCTCAATTGATGATATAATGATAGCTATATAGATTTGGCAATTCTGTTATTTCTAGTCTGTTATCTAATTGAAGAGAATTCAATCTTGTCTAAAAAATGTACAGATTGTAAATGAAGCGCGTGCAGTTATACTGGCAGGGGGGACCCTGCAACCTGTAGAAGAGACAAGGGAGCGACTATTCCCTTGGTTACTGCCAAATGAGCTTTATTTCTTTTCATGCAGTCATATTATCCCTCCTGAGAGTATTTTGCCACTTGCAGTTTCCTGCGGTCCTTCTGGTCAATCATTTTATTTTAGCTACAGCTCTAGAAGCTCAACAAAGATGGTGAGTGTAATGCAGCTGTTACTTATCTCTAGAAAAGTAATCCAATCAATCTTATATATTATTATGATCTTCAGTAGTATTCTGTTGAAAAGGGCCTTATGGGTGTCTTATTGAGCATTTTTCCTTTTTCGTGTGGATTTCTTAACTTGTTATTGTTAGTTGTTGCTGTATTCACTAGAAAACAAGGTAAAAGTTCAATGGAAAGAACATTATATATTTGATATAATATTCTATTTTATTGACTAAGATTTGTTCATAGAAATGATGGCTCACTAGACTGTTAATGGCTTGAGTCTATAGATAGAGGAGCTGGGACTCCTGCTCTGCAATCTGGTAGCAATTGTTCCTGAAGGAATTGTTGTGTTCTTTTCGTCATTTGAATACGAAGGAAAGGTCTATGATGCATGGAAGACATCAGGCATTCTTGAAAGGATTATGAAGCGAAAACGTGTCTTCAGAGAGCCTAGAAGAACTTCTGAGGTGGAATTTGTTCTCAAAGAATACAAGGAAACAATTAATGGACTGTCCACTGGATCGAAGGAAGACATAGCACCTCATAGTGGTGCAATACTCCTAGCTGTTGTTGGTGGAAAGATATCAGAGGGCATCAACTTCAGTGATGGGATGGGTCGCTGCATCGTTATGGTTGGGCTGCCTTATCCAAATCCATCTGACATTGAGTTGATAGAGAGAGTGAAATATATTGAAAGTTTGGGAGAGCTAAATTCTTCTAAAAGCCCCAAAGATTCAGTCTCAGATGAATTTTTCAATGGGGATGTTCAGACTGCATTCAGCATCTTAAGGAGTTGCAAGCTTAGAGGACAAGAATATTATGAAAATCTTTGCATGAAAGCCGTAAATCAATCAATTGGTGAGTGATTACTGCTTCATTATCAAAGAAATATTCCAGTTGAATAATTGAAAGCAATGTTTTATCATTACTCTATATTGTCCTTAATGTGAACTTTACATTTGAGCATCAAGTATAATTTGCTCTATTTTCTGACATTTCAGCATTTAGACATCTAGGTTGGTTGCATTTAGATGGCTGATTAGAAATTTTAATCAGTTTACTTAAGATTTGTCGAATAATAGAGTAGGTTTCCGTATGTCAAAACCTTTTCATGCTTACTTTTGTTTGCCAAATATAAACACTGCATCCATGCATATATATTATCAAATGACTACACTTCTGACTTGCATCCTTTAGGTAGAGCAATACGGCACATAAATGATTATGCAGCAATTTTGTTGGTCGACAAACGTTATGTTTCTGATCCCTCAAAAAGAAGCTTCTCACATCCAACAAACAAGCTTCCACAGTGGATTAAGGATCGGCTTATCTGTGCAACCAATAGCTATGGTGAAGTCCACAGGCAGCTGCATCAGTTCCTCAAATTCAACAAGAAGAGAGATTGCCAATAGAAATTACAATTAATTACTGAAGTTTGTGAAATATACATTGCGGAAGCTGTTTTGCTGTTCTCACTAGAATTGTGGAAAGAGTGAGAATTGGTAAAACAGCCAGTTTTACTAGAACTGGCAAGTACAGGCTAAGGCAAAGTCCTTTAAGGGATCATATTATACAAATTAAATTGATACTATTTCAAGTTGGTGCAATTTCTTGAAGATAACACTGGAGGAGAAAACTATGCCTCGTTTCAGTAACAGATTCATCATGGAGCAGTGAATAGGTTGGAGAATAAGCGGATGTTTATCAGCTGTGTAATTTGTTTTAGGAGCTTACTGTAAATCTATTATATAAATATAATTGTACTGCCATAGAAAATAGAGTGGTAGTCTGATGCGTGCATCTGGACTGTCCAATCAGTGACATGTGCACGATCAGACCGTGCAAATGTATTCACATGTGACACCTTATCACACCCCTAGTAGAAAATATGTAGCAAGGAGAGAAAAACTATATACCTAATTTGTTCAATTATGAGATTTTATGTAAGTTTTTTTCTTTATAAAAGAGATTGCAGTGTTACCAAAACATTTGGTTTCATAGTTTTTTGAGCAACACTAAATTTACTCAGCCCTATGTGCATTATTAGGCTCAAAAGCTAATGTCTTTATTTATTTATTTTGTCTAATGGCTTTAATGGATGCTGATACGCATTTCAGAGAAGTAAATAAACTAAACTGCAAAAATCTCAGGTACTTCTTGTTTCTTCCTTAATTTATGTACATAAACAAAAATTCTTAAAAGGGAATGGGAGTTTCCAGCCTCCTTAATTTATCTACTACACTACCACACACAAATTTAAACATTAAATATTTCCCTTCGATGCTTCTTACATTATTCATGTGAATACTGATTAGTTAGTTACACAATCAAACTTCAATTTCCCAATAAAATATATGCACCTTATCATGATTCCTGCTATTTAAGTTTTCTGTAGCCAAACGAGATTGCTTTTTATATTACGACTTAGTTTGGAAAATTATGCCAATGAGAGCTGTATTTACTGTAAATATAATTGTGTTACTGTAAATATGGATCATGCAAAGAACAGCAATAAAAATCAAAGGCTGCAGCAATTAATGTTGGGGAGGTGGCAGGATTTGGACTTAGCAACTGTGGGAAAGTGACTTAACCCTACAAAAATCTAAATGCACCTTATCATGATATTAACTACTTGTTGATCTTTCCTTACTACCCTCATAACACATAAGGGTCCATCCATCTCTTACAAATAAATGCAATACATCAATTCCTATGGGTATTATTAAAATCATTATCCTAATTTAAGTAAACAAGTAGCTAATATAATCTTAAATAAGAAAAGCCTTCAAATCCCAAATAGTAAATGAATAAAATTATCATTTTAGAAATATTTCGGCAGTAAAATTCGAATTTTCACTCCTTTTCTTTCTGTGAAAAAAAAAAAGAATGAATAAAGCTGATTTGATGGGTCCATGAATTAAAAGAAATAATTAAGGATTAGCTGAATTCAAGGTTTATGAGAATAATCCTTTTTTTCACCGACCCACATCCTTTAGCTTTGCATCTTAATCAATACAGCAACACTTTAAACAGCAAAGAGTCAAAATATAACATTCATGATTATTTGAATTCCTATGTCCATTAAACAACTTTCACTCAAATAGGATCACTTTTTCTATTTATGCTAAAGGCAAAATTTGGATTTCCATTCACAAATACCTATACCTCCCTCCCAATTATCTTCTAAAGCAACAAACTTTACGAAAATTATATCCTATTTTATTATTTTTATAACCGTTGGATAGGAATCTTTCAAATAAAAGATTATCAATCAACTGTGTGTCCATGCACACGTCCACACCAAATCAGTTCTCGGGGGAAGAAAATAAAGAAAAGGAAGCCAAAGTAGAACAAATCTTTTCTTTAAGACGTACTATCGCCTTTGTCTGCAGAAGACTCTTAAGAAACATTAACTGTCTCTATCTTTCTTGTCTGTATACATTTAGAGAAGAGGCCAAGCCAAAACTAGAGAGAGTTGTGTCTGTTTTTGTAGGTAGAGAAACAGTAAGTCACAAGCTGAGAAATGCAGTTAAGTGAGTCCATTGAAAAGACTAAGTTTTTCTTCAACAAGACTATCAAAAATCTCAAGTCTCTCTTCTTTGAAGGGTATCAAAAGCTACCCAAAGTTGCTTCCTTTAATCCCTTCTCCTGTGCTAGAAGCAATCATCAAACTGACCACTACTATGCAGACTTTTGCAATGAGTGGGAGTATGATCTTGAGAAGGCAATGAAGAGGAAGAAGAACATTATCACAGTATCTGAAGAGGCAGTGAGAAGAGAAGAAGAAGAAAAGGAGAGTTGTATGAAGACACCAGTGAGTCCAGTGAAGAAGAAAGAAGAAGGATTAAAGGAAGAGAAGATCAAGAAAAGTTCGAATTCAAGAAAAGGAGAAGAACAATGTTCAAAGAAAAAGGATGATGGGGGTTATGCATTGGCTAAAAAGATGAAGGAATTGGAAATGTTGGATGTGGGTGATGTTGAACATGTGTTAGATGTAGAAGAGGCACTTCACTACTATTCTCTTCTTAAAAGCCCAGTTTATGTTGACATGGTTGATACGTTCTTTACTGATATGTATAAAGAATTTTCAGTTCCTCAGGCATCTGCCAGCATCAACAGTTCGAAGCGAAGACTTGGTTCCCTTAGATTATAGATGGAATGCTCATGCTTGTGAGTTCTTACTTGTGCATATGCAATTGCTTCCTTTTTCCAAATTGTCCTTCGCAAAATGACATCAAGTGTGTCTCATTTTCATAATGGATTTGATATTCAACTTTCTGTACTTCTTGCCTTGATTGTTGTTCTTGATCTTGTTTAGCTACTGAGAATTCATTCAAGATTTTTGAAATTAAAAATTGAAGCTTAGCAGGCTTAAAGGGAAGTATATTAAAATGTATACTTGGATATCTTCTCATGCAATAAATTGAGTCACAAGATTTGCACACATCATAAGGGTATTTGATATCTCCTCTGCAAATGCTCATAAATCCAGTCAATTAATACAATGCCTACATTGAGTATTCCACATGCTCAAATTTAAAGTCTATCTAACTAATAAGGGCGTTGACCACCTGAAAAAGAATCACTTCCATTTACAGCATTTGTTTTTAGTTCAGTTGCTAAATTTACAGAGTAATAGCAGAACCTATCCTGCTTCTTAGGAAGTGTAGAAAAAGCTGAATAATCCATTTCCTTCCTCATGCCACCTTCGAACAATTGCGACGGACTTGCCCTGCTGAACCTGTCAAGACATTAAGATTTGAGAGCTTCATCATTGCCAGGGCAAAGTCTCGACGGAACAAGTTCATATCTGAAGCATAAGCTCTGACCCACATCCCAGTGTCTTCCCCTGCCATTAGTTGCTGATCAGAAAAAAGGATCCCTCGACCTTGCAGAAGACGGCGGTAATACAATGTACCAAAATCTACTCCTGGTCCTTCATAGTCCATATTGACTTTTGGATCCTCGGGCGAGGTTAAAAGTGAAGTTTCAAAGGAAGCTGATGGTGCATTCGTTGATATTGGGCCATGGAAGGACATCGATGGTGCTGTTACTGATGACACCGGCTCACAGGAAAGTGTAGCTACTATCGATGGTGATTCTGAGCTGGCAGAGGAAGCTGGCGCCTCTAGGCTGGCAGAGGAAGGCAGTGGCTCTGCTCTGGCAGAATGCGGTGCCTCTGGGACAGCAGAAAAAGGTGATGCCTCGGGGATGGCAGGAGAAGGCGATTGCTCTGGGACAGCAGAAGAAGGCGATTGCTCTGGGACGGCAGACGAAGGCAATCGCTCTGGGATGGCAGAGGAAGGTGATGGCCCTCCTCTGGTGGAGGAAGCTGATGGCGCAGCAGTTGAGGATGATAGAGAGGCATGAAAAGAAGGTGATGCTGCTGGTGTCACAGATGAGTGATTCCTATTGCAGCTTAGCCTCAATAGAGTCAGGAATTCTGGATCCAGAGAAGGATCGGGCTTATTAGTCCCATGAAAATTGTAGAGGCGGTTTTGGAAGAATTGACAGTGGACCACTCCAATGCTATGACCACCTAAAAAAAAAAAAGAAAAAGAAAAAAGAGGGGTAATAGTAAGGATATATTTCTTCACTAAAAGATAGACAAAGTAACATTTTTAACCAAACTAAAAAAAGATTAGAAGCTGAAGATATCTTTAAAATGTAAGCTCATCAAAGACACAAATCTATTGAGCAAAGATCAATAATAAGATTTCGTTTCACTAATAAGAGTGCAGGATTCTACCTAAGAGACTGACAGTTTCCCTGTCATCAAAACCTCGAGATGCAAAAGACGAAAGAGTATCAGATAGATCAGCCTGCGGTGAAGGAAGCTCATATGTTGCTGTATCTGGGAAAGATTGGCTACTATCTCTTCTCCCAGTGAACAGTGGGTAGAACGGACCACCTGCCTAGAATTCACAAATTCAATAAAAACCTTATGACTAAGAGTGATAGAGAGAGAGGGAGAGAGAGAAGATATATACCTGCATAATACCTTCTCTGGCTGCTAAAACAAGAATATCTGCACAAGAAACAACTCCTGGACATACTTCTTCAAGCCGTGACTTAATCGTATCAATTATATTAAATCCCCTCAACCTTTGATTAGGGGGAGACTCCTTCTCTGATTTAATGCCGTCGGCATTGTCCAGTAAAATAGATGCATCACAGCCCTACACGAGGTTGAAAAATCACATGGAGGAAAAGGTAGCAAAAGTTCAATTATCAAAATTGGATAATGAACCAAACTTAAAATATATGACGAAAAAACTAAAGTAGGAAAAGCATTCACAACTGAAAATAGAAATTCACCAGAAAATTTGATTAGAAAAAGAAAGAAGCTGGACTAAAATTGACGATATTTTTGTTACGTATCATTAATAACAGAATAGCAAAGAAAATTATAACTAAAAAGGACGCACCACAAGATCAATGAGAAACCCCAGAAACTTAGCTCAAACACCAACTAACTTAAGGAGTATCGAGTTCATGGATAATCGACGCAAATAATCTCATAATCACAACTTAGAACCACGAATGGGCTAAAACATAGATCAATTCGATAAATGAACGAAAGTCCAAATCAAAATGAACGAGAAGAATAAGAAGAAAAGAAAGATCGTAACCTCAATGAAACAATCATGGAAAGCAAGTCTGAGCAAAGCAGGAGAAACACTGGACTGAACTTTGTACATTTCTTGAACCATATCGCGAATCATACTCTCCGCTTGTGGGCAGGAATCGAGGTAAAAATCGTACTCCAGTGACCGGCGAGGTTGTGCTTCTTCAACGTCATCCATGGACAAGAATATTGAAGGATACAAATCCCAAGAAGAAGAGGACCAACTAGTGATGATCGTAGGTGATGACGATGATGATGATCCTTTCTTGGTCTCCGAATCTTGGTTCTTGAAAGCGATTAAGATACAGAGAATGATTACAAGAAGACTCATTCTCTTCATGTTTGCGACATCAAAGATTGAAATCGCCATTGCTCTGAATTTTCTTTAGATTGATTAAATTTTTTTTTTCGTGGGATTTAAAGGAAGTGAGGGAAATGGCGGGAAAAGGATCGTTTGTTGTTTATGCCGTTTGAATGGAATAGCTTGTTATAGGACTAAAATGCCCTTGAATTAGCTAGTCCCAGCAAATGCATACTTGGGTTGATCTTGGCCATTGATTGCTTGACTTATATTTTCTTTTAAATAATAATAACCGTTAGATTAGCGAGAAAGGTTACTGTAGTTGGCCAGAATTTTATTTCATCTAAATTAAGTTTTCATTTTTTTTTATTTCATACGATTTAATTCTGCTAGAATATCTTCCAACTTTGATACAACTAAATAAGAATTTAACTTGTTGAAAAAAAATAATAAGATTTAAATTCAAATATAATAGAATTTAAAAGTTTAATTTGAAAAATAAGAAATTTCAGGGTAAAATTAAGAGTGAAGTAGTGAAATTGGAAGATGAGCAAGATGATGAAAAATATTAAATAAATAGTAAAGCAGTATTCCTTCCATTAATGAATGAAACTGTAATGCATGATAAAATTTACAAAAGGAAGCCCAGATGGCATGTAATCCAATGCTTGCCTGTAACTTGCTAAAGAAAAATGAGGATCAAATCAGCCGGGGAGTACAATATGAAAGAGTGATGGGATCATCGTCAATCTCCAAACCCTCGAACCAAATAAAGAATACTACAGAGATGCATAATGGCCAGTGATCTACCAACCAGCAAACTGTTGCCTCCATAAACAGCTTAAAGAAAAAACTTGCACACCCAAATCTCCACTTCCAGGCCAACCATTTTGCAACCTGCTGTAAAATTAGTAAATTGCGTAAGGCTAGTAGCCAGCAGAAGATACCAAAACGTTATACTCCTTCAGCCGCTTTTGGAAATGTGCCAACCGATTTTGTAATTGCAGTATTCCTGCTGCCTTCTGAGAAAGAATGGCATTCAATCTAGTAATATAATCATCAAGCTGATTCCCTGGTTGGTCAGCTTCAACCAACAGGTTCATCTCCTGCAAATGAGAACATGTGCATACATATTATCCAGAGTTCTGCTATGACCAAAATACTTAGAACATAAGAAGGTAGCAGTACAAAAGGAATCAGTTCACACCAAGGTTTCCAAAATAAATAAGAATTTTAGCAATTTTAATCGAATCAATCAGGATTTGCAGCTTATGGCAAACTACACATATGATCAGCACATTAAAAGCAACAGCCAATACCCTCCCCACCCCAACCCAATGTATGCATGGTAGTAGAAGATACCAGAGGCCACTTGAAACAACAAAGCTTGGGGAGTGATTTGGCTACGTTATTTACCTCTCTGACAATATTCATTGTATCTTCAACCTGTTTTCTATGAGCACTTACTAGATCCTCCTCTTCCTGAGAATATGAAACAAGAGTTAAATATGCTTTCCAGCTACTTAGGTTTCCAGGTATCCAACAAAGGCATGCAGAATTAATTTTGTCTTAATTACCTGTAGTAGAGCATTCAAATCATCATCTGAATGTGAACACTTAGGATCAGATTTTGGCATGTCCTTCCACTTTATCTGACCATTGGGCTTCCGTATTTTATCCTCTGAAGTAGAGACACTGTATGGTTCACCTTTTCCATTCTCCTTCCTTATTGGTTTCTCTTGTTCAAATGAGTCATCAGATGCATCAAAATAATCTCTTTCATCTTGTTCTGCCCATGTATCAGTAATGTCATCCTCAAAGGTAGATGTCACGGGTAAAACCGAAGACAAAGGCATATTAGTTGACTCCTTAAGGTTTAAGGTTGAGGACAATATATCTTTCTTTGAAGTGTTCCCTTTGGAAAGGCTCTTCACTCTGGATAGAATTTTCAATGAAATGAAAAAATTCAGGCGTTAAATTGCAACCAAGTAAAATCATAGCTAGACAACTTGTAGTTCAGATTAATTTTATTCACCTGTCAGCATATCTTAAGGTATTAAGAGTATGTTCACATGATCCTGAGCTTGGTGAGATGCAGGATATCATAACAGTGCGGGAATTACCAACAAATGAATCCCTCAGAACCTCAGTCAATTTACTGCCTCTGAAAGGAATATGACTCTTGTCATTGTCAAGAGCCCTTATGCATTCCTTCAATGCAAGTAAACTCTTGTTGATCTCTGCACCTTCCATTCTACATCATTCATATAAAAACAAATTAATAAAGCTGATCCCAGTAAAACAAATAATTTTTTCCACCATTAAGGAAACAACCCATACAGGATGAGCAACAGCAAAGAAAAAGATACAAGTAACTGCTGCAATTGTTAAATCACACTGTAGATAAGCCTCCTAAAGGCCCACTTTTCCAGTTCATATAATATAACAGGTCAAGGAAACACAAAGCCAAATTAGACTTAATTTAGAAGGAAATAAACTACAGACATATTTGATATTATGGCAAGATTTCTTGTGGAGTCTCATGGGACTGGTCCCGCATTTATAAAACTTTATTCAAGCTTATATTATATGCCATTAATGGTAAAAGCTAAACTCTTAGTCACTGAACATCCAAATCCACTAATCTGCCAAACACCAACATCTACAGCCCTAAGACAATAACTGCAGATAAAGAAACCCTAACAAAAATGGATGACAAGTTCAACTAAATATGCATTATATTAACAAGCATGCTTGTAAATCATTCTCTCTTTTGTGAACCCCATACCTTTGAACTGAACAATTTATTCATTTTACCAATGCTAATAAGAAAAAAAAAATTGAAGAGATAAAAAAATAAAATTATACCTAGTCTGTTTATCATTATCTGTGGTATCCGCACCGCGTTCACTTCCAGCAAGATCTATAAAAGAGAGTTTGCCTACTAGACGTGGAGGCTTTGACTCGCTGCCATCAACTGACCTCTTGATAGCAAGTTGAAGGATAGCATGCGAGCGGGAGGATTCCTCATTTGCACCTGTTGTGCCAGTAATTCTTGTTGCATTTCCTTTCTCAATAAGGTCATTGATTGTCTCTACATCAGATACTTTGTACTCTTGCAAACCAACAATACAAACTTGCTGCTTACCATCCTCTCTCATGCAAAGTTTCCTACACAAGCAGAGTATCAGTTTTCAGCATGTTCAGACCATAAGTGCTGACTACATAAGCAGACACTGAAGGACTACGCCACTTACTTCCGGTCACTGAGAAGATCGAATAATTTTCCTCCATATATTTCAAAGAAGCTTACAAATAGTTGAAACCCTTGATTTCTGTAAGTGTGATGCATCAACCTCAAGATATCCCGTGAAGCCTTGATGGGTAATGGTTTCATAGTATAGGTTTTTCCACTTCCTGATAAGAGAGAATAATATCAGTGCAATCTGCTTTTGCAGCCGTTATTCAATTGACGTTTCTTACCACTAGAAGTGTAATCCATAAAAAATATATGGCATAACCAAGAATACAAGAACTTTTTTTTTTTTTGACTTGGTGGCTGGTAAGACAATGCCTCACTACAGAGAAAGCACAGCAGCAGAAAGCAACTGAAGTCAGATACATTGGATAGTGAGAAGGCTGTTTATCCTTATGGCTACATTAACTATTGTTGGCCATAGATGGCAGATGATTCAAGAGAACAAGGAAGGTTATTCATTACAATGCACGAGAATCATTATCCTCCAAAATCATATGATTATAGAATAAAGCTTCCGAGCATCAAATCAGCATTAACTAACAACCTTCAAAGATTAGGAAAATGCAAACAAAATTATAATAAGAATGATCCTTTAATCATCAAGAATGTCCAATTACTCAAGAATAGCAATTCACCTGTTTGCCCATATGCAAAGCAAGTTGCTTTTGTGCGTTGAAAAATTATTGGAACTATGGGCTCCACAGTTTCACGGTACACCTAACAACATAAGTCGTGATTAGTGCTTGCTACTAAAATAGTGTTTTTTCAGGAGTGTTATGTTCTTCACTCGTCTCAGTTTCTTTACCAATATGCTCACCTCATCATTTGACACTTCCTCATTGAACACTGCATCAAAGACAAATTCATGCTTCTCGACATATTCTGTTAGGTCAACCTGCAGAATTTTGATATCTAAAATCTTTAAGAAAGTCTTCACAAGGATTATTATTTCAAATCTGAGCCAGCCAACAGCAAAGAACAGTGACAAAAGTAGCAGATAGGCCAAAAGTGAAGATTCTGACAGAGAATCCAACATCACATTTAGATGCAACATTCATTAAAAATTGCATTTGTAACATTCTTGTTGTCTTATATAATGAAACCTTCCACCAACGGCTAATCATGTTTGTGAAAGCCATGTCCATTTATGCCAAAATTTTAAATTTCCTCACAGTTTGATTCACAGTTCATTCAGGATTACCAAACGAAAAAAATTTGAAAGGCTGGTTAGTTGTCTTGAGACGAATTACAGTGAATGACCATGGACACTAACCTTAAGCTTGGTTTCATGAACCGTTAAGGAATTGGAAAGTGTCTCGATTATATCTTCTTCATTTTTTGCCAACTCTTTTTTATTCAATGGTCTCTTGCGCACCTGCATTGAAATGCATCATTAGTGAATAGTAACATCAATCCTTCAAGACATGTACTACAAGTAGGTAAAACAGTGCCTGGAAGGCTGGAACAGAAACATTTAAATGCTCTATAAATGTGATTCAGGGGGAACTATCAAGTTACACAGCCTGTAAAAATGCAATCAGAAGGATATGCCGTGGGAACTATCAAGGTACATGACCATTAAGAATGCAATCAGATGGGAATTCAGTGGGAATTACCAAGGTAACCACCTATTAAGAATGCAATCAGATGAGCATTATATCCAATTAAACAAAATGTAGATTGGTAAAGAACTCAATCTGTAATAACGTACCACAACTTTGATCTTAGCAACTGAACTTGTTTTCTCTTTGTCAGCAGCAAAGCTCTTCAAAAGGTTGTTGTCTGATAAACCAGGAGCTCTGCCTGTTTGTTTGTTTGATATGTAAGGTTCAGAGTCATCAAAGCTTCTTCCCCGACTAGGGTGAAACAGAGAAGAACTATCATACAGGGAAGGAAGCGGCACCTATCCATTATGACAATAATAAAACGATGAGCATAAACAATATACAGAAGCCATATCACTTGGTTGCAATAAATATTCTCAAGAGTGCCAGGGTATAGAACAATCAATATGGAATGAATCTGCTAGAAGCTAGAACTTATCACTCTTGAAACCAACACTTGTTGAGTATAATTATAGATCCAGATTCAAGTATTCCAAGTTTACCACGCATTCCAGTAATGCACCGAGGTCAGAAATAAAATTTCGATCGATGAACATACAGTATTCAAATTTTTAGCTTAATGCATTGAACACATCCTTATTAATCATCAGGACAGCCAAAAACAAAATGAAGTTCTTCACTAGTGATGACAAGATCCACCACCTCAGAAAGCAGCTCAGTGTCGAATGAATGCAGATCCAACAGTCCAGGGCTGAACTCATTTGGAGAATCTTCACCATTTTTTCGTTGGCTAGAGGGTCGTGAACTAACAGGAGGTGTGGTAGGCTCTGCATAAAACTCATTTGCTCCATTATAACTCCTCTGCGCATTGCGAAACATTCTCACCCCCTGCCCTCCTGCTCCACCGCCGCCACCATAAAAATTATAGTCCTGTTTCAAGTTCCACCACCAAGCAGCACAACCAAATAGTTTAAACATTAGCCTCAGATCTATGAACACCCATATAATCAATTGCCTTCACAATAGTTTTTAAGATGATCCAAGAAGAAATGCCTTCAAAAGAATTTTGAAGAAAGCAGAAGCAAATAAATTAAACAAAAGATCGGTAACATAGTTAATAAATTTTAAATTTTTCTTGCACTTCCTTGTTCGCGGGAACAACAACAAAGAAAGGTTAAATTTTTGGAATACCCAGATCTGCAGTATACATTTTATCAAAAATTTAGAAAATTTTCACCAAAAAAAGAAAAGAATAAGATTCAACTGATTAAAGAATTAAAACCTGGAGAGGGGGGATTGAAGAAGAAGAAGAGCTTTGGAGATGTTGAAGACCAGCAGATTGAAGCCATCTACTATTGGAAGAACTGTCTAAGAAATTATCAGAGTATTGTCTCTGGTGATGCACAGCAGTGGCTCCAGATCTCTGCCCTTGTCTTCCCATTCCGTTCATAATCCTTTCACAGTTCCTATTTCAAAACTTAAAGAAACGCTTTGATCAATACAAGTAGTACTCGTCGATCAATCCCTGTATGTGTCCGTGTAGAGGAGATGAAGTAAGGTTGAAGCCTCACACTCTCCGTAAATTCAAGTAAATGCTTCGATCAGAGCTTCCCTTCTCTCTCTCTCTCTAAATTCAAATATGAAATGATACCCCTCTCTCACACTTCACTCCCTCTCTAACAACCAGTCACATTAGTATACAAGCGGAGGATTAAGCATGCGTCCACAAAACAACATACTTTTTCAAAAAACTGTTTTTAAACTATTTTCAAAAAATATATTATTAACAATTTTTTGTCATTTTAATTCTTTTTCCTATTTTTTCAGCTAATTTCTTTTACGAATAAATTTTCTCTTACGTTGTGTGTTCAATATAGAGCAAAATGTAAGTAATTCATGGAGCTCATCAGCTAATGCGAACTTTTGTAAAGGTATGTATTATTATCAAGTAATAATGATCCTGAAAAGGATTTCCATAATGAGAATTAGTATGAACAATATTTTCATATAATCATTTATAATTATAAATTTATATAAATATTTTTGAATGAAAATAACGTATTTATTCACTCTCCATTTTTTTGAAGAATTATTTACTCTTCATTGAGTAATAATAATAGTAATGAGTTACCAAAATAATAATAATGATAATGATTAAAAAAACTTTGAAAAAGTGATATCCATCTTATTTTCTTATAATTTCAGAAGCTTCAAAATAAAAAATTTAAAATAATAATCATTTGGATATATTTCATCTAGTCGTCTTCCTTATTATAGCAATATCATTAATATTTTATTCCAATTTTTAGGGACAAAAGAAAAAAGAACATCATGTTGTGGTTTTGGTAAAACATAGTAACAATAAAAAAAATATTTTTGCATAATTCAAATTCTTAAATCAATTATGCGATATGACTTTATATTAAAATATGCATCCATTTCCAATAAGATTAGTGGAGATTGAAAACTGAGCGAGTTGATTTTTTTATTAATGTTAATATTATGTACTGCCATATTAATCATAAATTAAGTATTCTAAGTTTTAATTTTTTGAAAATAATACGTATTTATATTTTTTATTTATAAAGTTGATAAAAATAAGTAATGAATATAAATAATTAATAAAATTATTAGATATTGTTAAAATTTAAGTTTTTAAATTAATTATTGCATACATGTATTCTGCTTTATCCATTTGATGTTTTTTAAAATATAACTGAGATGCTTTTAGAAATGGATGAACCCATTATCAACTTTTGGCTAATAAGTTTACTCAATTTATTCCCAAAAAAAAATTATTCGTTATTTTTATATCATTCACTATATCACCATAATAATAAAAAAAATATATAGCAGATAAATTAATAAAATAAAAAATATAAATTGAAATAAGAAAATTGCGATTTTAAAAAAAATACATATGTTAATTTTATTATTTTGAAACAAATTAAATTAGCATCCAAATAACAATTTGAGTTTGAGAGGTGCAGCGGCTTCCAATTTTTAAGACAAGGAGAGGACAAGCACGGCACGTGCGTCTACAGTTCAATCTTCGGCAATGAGGGCGGGGCCCACTTTTATTCTTAGTTTAAGGTTTTGAATTTAACATCACCCACCGTCCACATGGAAGGGGCCCACTCAATTTTATATTTCTCACAAGGGTCTGAAAATGATCGGTTTCAGAATTGTTGGATAGATTAATTTGACGGATTTGAATTGAATAATAAATATATAGATAATAAATTGATCAATATCTAAATTAGTTGGACGAATTTAAATTTTATTTATTAATTTAATATATTTTATAATAAAAATACAGAAAAATAAAATATTTTATTAATAATTTAATTTTACTTTAAAAATAAAATTATGCACAAATATTGAATATACAAATAATAAAAATTAGTCTAAAAAATAATAATATACTAATTTATTTTGAAAATTTTATATATTTTTTCATGCTATCTTGAGACTCTTCCACTTTAAATTTAAATAACTAACTACGAGCGGTAATTAAAGCTTCCGCATTTTTAGGTAACATATATGCGCGCCATTTGTTGAGAATTATTCATCCCATACTAAATGTCGATTCTGAAGCAATTGTAATAATGAAAATTGTCAAAATATCTCTAGCTATTAATGAAAGAATGAGATATTTCGTCTCATTATCTTTTACCAAAATAGCACATCAAATTGTTGAAGTATACTCAGTCTTACATCATTCAAATATATATCTAATTCGGATTTATCTCCGAAAATGTTACCAAGACAATCAAATTCCTACATGAAATTTATTATAAAAGTTATTATAAAATATTAAAGAATATGAATATTTTATTCTACATGAGAGAGACGTACTTTCATGAGATCATCATCCACTCTTAGTCTCCTTTCTGTTGATGCCTCTGAAGTTGAATTATTACTTGCATATGATGCAAAAAGATCATACAACTTATCATTAATTTCATTGCATTCATATTTAACCACACTCTCATTTTCGAATAACTTTCTATAAGAAAATATTACAAAATTTAACTTATAACGAGGATCCATAATAACATCAAAGGATAAAATAACACTATAATAGTCCTAATACTTCTCAAACTTATCTAGCATCAAAGTAGTCATATTCTGAATGCATTGATCTTTAATTCTTGCCCCATCTAACAATAAGAGATAAATTCTTAAGATATTATAAAAATACAGATTTGAGGTGGGATAACGAGTTTCTAAGAAAATATTAGTAATATCTCAAAAAGGTTTCAAAATACTACATATTTTTTTAACTAAATTCCACTAATCATCCATTAGATTCCAAATATATATTGAGTCAACAATGGCCAAATGTGAAAAAGCCTTTCAATAAAATAAAGTCATATCAAGTATCTCATATGAGAAATTTTATCTCGTGGGACAATCTAACCACAATCCTTTAGAAAAATCAAAACCTACTCGCTCTGCATATTTGATAAACTTTATTCTCCTAGCTTCTGACCTATTCACATATTTCACCCCCTCACTGATAGATATAATTGATTGATCAATCAACTTCAAACACTCTTGAACAAATAACCATGCAAACTAAGTTGATCGCTCAATAGTTCTTGCATATTATCATTATTCCATGCATTATTTAAAGTAATGGTAAATATTTTCTTCTCTATTACCCAAAATTTTAACTTGTCATAAACTTTTTTATACAATAGAGAAGAAGTGTGTGGAGGAGGAAAATGATAAAAGTTCAATATATTACAGCATAACTTCCAATCATTGTCCATATAATGAGCAGTTAAGCAAAGATAACCTTCCGAAATGCATGAGATCTATACATCACAAGTCAAGCATATCCTACCAGGTACTTCATCCAAAGTATTCTTAAAAATATCTGACTCCCTCTTATGTACTTTTAAATAATATATTTTTGTTGTATTCCTACATATCAATTTCACATATTGGTTCAAGTATGTATCAATACTTCTATTTCCTTTATGTTTAGTAAAAAAAGGTGTACCCGTGCCTAATTATAGCTAAGGCTACCCATTTTTTGTACACTTTTTGGTTTATATTGTACTTTATTTCATCAAGTATCATAACATCAAGTTTAGGATATACCTTCAAATGACGCCTTAAACTAGAAGTACCACGGGTAGAATCCGCGATATATTCCTTTGAGCAATGCTTGCACTTTCCTCTTAATTTTTCATTATTATTTTGACTTGCTGGTATGAAATCGAACTCATTACATATAGAAGACATCCGTCGTCTTTTGAAAGTAGTTTTGACAAAAGTGTCATGCTCTCATCTATACTACCAACACTAGCATCCACTTCATAAACAACTGCAAAAAAAAAAGTAAAATAAAAAACAAGCACAAGTACAAAAAATAAATGTAGATTAGTAATCTAAGTTAATATGGTATGAAGTCATATATAAATAATACAAAGAACTCAAGAATTTTTCTGGTTGTAATACAAACAAACATTTATAATCATTAATTGACATATATAATTATAGAAAAACAAAGAACTCAAGAATTTTTTATGCATATATAAAATTATATTCTGAATCTTGATGGTGAGATGCTATATGAATCCATGAAGCAGATCTAAATGAAACAGATGATTGGATATAATTGCAAGCACATAGTTCAAAATATTACTTTAATTTTTTCAATTTCTAAAGATTTAATCTACTTGCTCAAGTTGCAACATAGGTTAGGCTTAGGCTTAAACAAAGTGACTGTATGTGAGCAGTGTGCTTTTGACATAATTTGGAAAACCTATGAAGGTGTTTATCATACAACAAGAAGATGGGCATTTTGTTCAATGGTAAAGTAATCAGCAGTTATTGATCCATAAATTGTCTTATAGAGGGATTTAGTTTTTAGTATTAATCCCCTTTTAGGATTCCTAACTCCAATAGGACAAGGATGGATCTAAACTCTGTAAGTGCTTTCGTAACCAGTAGACTTTTAAATGATAAAAAGTGTGTGTGTTTAAGATCATTCTATTGACATAATTGCTTGGTTTAAACCACTAATCTCACAACTGCAAAGCAACAAAAACCTTAATTTTAATATGGATATGGGACATTTAATATCAAATGCTAAATTTCAAAGACTTAAAAGTAAGAGTTATATCATAACTCAATGCAGTTACTCAAGAACATGTTATATATATCTTAAACTTAAAACCTGGTGTGTTGCTGACTTCTTGTACTGGTATCTTGCAAACCTAAAGATAACACCATCCCTATCCCTTTATCAGTGAGACAAGGTTAAAGGCCCAATAGACCTTATTATTGATAATATTCATGTGAATTCTCATTTCTTCATTGGAATGAAACAAGTCAGCCATTGATTACATATAAAGCACAAAACCAAAATTGATAAATTGCAAGCTTCATTTTAACAATTCAATATGTTCCAAAAGTTAATTTTACTTATCATTACCAAGCTAAATTTTTGATCAATTATTAAAATTCTTCAAATAGTATAATACCATATGTTTATGAAAATATTTTACGGATATAATGCAAATAAAAATAGATTAATTATTAGAAAGGGTAGGAGTATAATCTGATCATTAAATATACAACTATAAAACTCTAAAATTGGCACATCTTTTTTCTATTTCCAATATTCATCAGAAACCAAACAAGTATGCTCAAACAGGGGAAGGGAACATCTAGTCCAGAAGAATTCACGTGTAATAAACACATATACCACGTATCCACTGCCATGTTGAAACATCAAAACATAAAGAGTGAAAATATAATGAAAACATTATAGGAGGAAAAATCATAGTTAATCAATGTGAAGAAAAGCAAGGAAGCGGTAAGTGAAAACATAATCATCAAATTACTAAAATAACAACGCCAATTTCATCTTTCAAGAAGGCCAAATTCTCCTATTAACAAGAAAAAGAAGCAACTTTAAACCTCAAATGCATTTTGTGTGCTCATAAATATTTATTTATGTCTCTACTGAGCGTAACATACAGTAGCAAAATTTATAACCTAAATAAAACATTAAAGTGGACAAAGTAGAAGCTATAAAGATGATAAACAAAAAGACGAATGAAATTGAACCCAAAAAATAAGAACTTCCAAAACATCATTATGAAAGGGCATTTTTCCAGAAGTTAAAAGAACCCACACGAACAAAATTTCAAAAGTATTTAGGAAAAGCTAGAAGATGATCAATGAAGACAAAAGAAAAGAGGCAAAGGTAGAAAGAAAAAAATTCACCTCTTAATTGAGCAATGTGAATCGATTTGAGGTGATTGATAAACTAGTCGAAAGGACAGATGAGAGGACTGGATGGAGAGAGAGAGAGAGAGATCGTAGAAGAAGAGGCGTTCAATTGGGTGAAAGTTGAACCAGAAAGTATCAAAGAAAGTGAGAGGAAGAGATGACCCATTGGGCATTTTTAACAGAACCGTTTGGGTCAAATTTATATAGACAATTTTTAGATTTGGCTCATTGGGTATTTTCTGAATTTGGAATAGATTTTGATCAATTTTTTTGGGCGAGCTTGGGTGGGGTTTTTGGTGTGGGCATATTTTGCCAAGCCTAGTTATTTCGGTTCGATTTTAAATCGAACCAAAAAAATCAAGAATCAAAGTTTAAAAAATATAAGAATCGAAAACCGAATATACCGAAATAATTTAGTTTAATTCGGTTCAATCGGTTCTGGATCAAATATGAATTTTTTTAATTGAACTTTTAAATTAAATAGACCTATAAATTAAATTAACTTATTTTGTTAGTTAAATATAATATAAATCCAATTTGACACAACATTAAAAAAATAAAAAGATTAAGTATTTAGTAATTTAGATTGAAAATACAATCGCTAATACTCTACTACTCAATTTAATAAATTAAGAATTTAAATTTATATTTTAATTTACTTTTAAATTTTAATTTTATACGTAACAAATTGATTTATCAATTATACAGCAAATTTAATATTTAATTTAATCACTAATACTCTACTACTCAATTTAATAAATTAAAAATTTATATTTTAATTCACTTCTAAATTTTAATTTTAATTCACTTGTAAAAAAAATTAAAGTAAAAATTGAGAAACAAAAAAATTAAAGTAAAAATTGAAAAAAAAATATGTATCTATTGGGATTTGAACTCAAGACCTAACGGTCTTAAAAGAAGTTTCACACCACTAATTTAGGATGTTTATTTTGCAATATTTTTAAACTTGATACAGAAGTCGATTCGACTTGCCAATTAAGTCATAGATCAATTGGTTCAACTGCATCAACTCAAAATTATTATTATTATTTTTAAATATAATTATTTACAAAAAATTAACATGTAGTATGTAAAAACACATTCAAAAATCAATTAATTACGAAATATAAATATAAAAACATTAATTTTAAGTCCAATAAATTTTGTAAATATAAAAATTAAATAAATTATTTTAAGTAATAAATATCCAAATAAATCCATGTAATATTAAAAATAAACATTCAAATAAATTCATATAACATATGTAAAAACTACCGCAAGTTCTATTAATAAATATAATTAATAACACTGAACTATACAGAAAAATAAATAGTTTCATGCAAAAATATTGTACAAGCTTGATTGAATGGGATAAAAATTAAAATTTGATTAATTATAATAAGAAAAATAAATCAAATTATATAAATCTAAAATTTTCCAACCGCACATGTGAGGTATAATAAAAATAAGCAAATCATTTTTTAATTTTTTATTATTTTATTTTTTTCTGAAAAGTTTTTGAAGTCCATCGCCTCACTTGCACACATAAAGACACCACCACAGCACCTATCAAATTAACACATAATAATTTTCTAATATAATACTTAATTAATTAATTTAATCACATATGATATGAATATTATATATAACCCACTCATCCATTTTCCTTTCTTTTCTTTCCATTTTAATTTATTTCAAACATATAGACTACAATTCTCTCTGCCTTTAGTCGCTGTGACCAGCAAAGCAAAATGAAGCTGACTAGAGAAAGAGAGAAAGATGCCTAGAGATCCCTGGCCCGTCTTCTTCAAGTGAGAGTTTAACAGAACCTGGCCCTTCCTGGTCGAATTCGCCATTACTAGAACCTTAATTACCAAGTTGTCTCTCGGCCTTATTGAGGAGGATGCGAAGAATTTCCCCTGCGTCCAAAGGCACAAGATAATCTGTTAGAAGGAAAAAAAGAAGAAGAAGAAGAAAAAGAAGAAGAAGAAGAAGAAGAAGAAGAAAATATCAAACAGAGAAAGATTTTGATGGTGATAGAGAGCATGTGGGTGGACTGCAGTGATGGCCAGTTGAAAAATTATGACTGAAAATGGAGGAATCGAAGAATTGCGGTGGTCAACGATGGTGAACATGTGATTGACTCGATCCAACCTGGTCCAACCCGAATATTTCAGTCCAATTTGAATTTTTTTTATTTTTTGAATTTTATGTTGGACCAACCAAATTTTTTTATCGAGTAACCGTCCAACCGGTTCGACCGTTCAAATCAAATCGAATTTTAAAAAATTGCTATTTTGATATCATGATACTATAAAATATATGTGTATAAAATTTTTTTTCAATTTTAAGAATCAAATCGATTAAATTAATTTTTAATTTTAATTTAAATCTGAATAAATTAAAAATAAAAATAATCAAATTAAATAAATTAAATTTTATTTAATTCGATTTAATTTTTAATTTTGATTCGATCTTGCGCAACTCCATTTCTGCTGACTTCGTTCAGTGTTTTGGTTCTTTGAAGAAGTGTGCGTTCGAATTTGAATAATCGTAGATTGGGATGTACTCGGCAAATGACACGTGTTGTGATCATATCGTCCGTGAACTTCATATGGTCAGACCCACGTGTGAGATCTTACGGCTGCGTTTAAAAAATGAGGCTGGAAAAGCAAAGATCACGAGCGTAGATTTCGCCGCTTCGGGCCAGGGGACATGTGGGTCCTCCTTGGAGCCTGATCTGCGCACTTAATGGATTATTTGGGCAGATTAACTTTATTTTGTTGTTTAAAAAAAATTATCAAATTTACTTTTTATTTTGCTTATGCTAATTTGAAGGCAGGAATAATTCTTTTAAAACTTACATTTTTTTTTTAAATCGACCCAAATAAAGCATCTAAATGCCTCTATTAAAATATTTTAATTTCAATAAGATATAAATTTTATAAATTTAATGACATGTGAATATATGTTTTACTCTCCCTCTTGCCCAGGATCTGCAACTCCTCCTCCTTGTCCTTCGGTCCTTCCTCCTCTTCTTCTAATCCCTGACCATTCCTTTTTCTTTTTGGCGGTTTCCCGCGGCATTGAAGCATCCATTGTGATTTTACCCTCTTTCGAGCTAAGTAATATACTCAGTCTTTTTCCTTCTTCTTTGCGTGTCTCCTAGTTGTTTGACGAAATGTCTGTCAAAAAGTAATTACTGCTATTTGCAATTTCGATTGTTTATCTAATAATGCCGCTGTAGTGAAAGATGTACATGGAAAAATCTTTTTGAGATAATTTTTGAATGATTAGGTTCTTAGTAAAATTCAATATGACACTTGGTGAACTAGAAATAATGAGCAAGAGAACGAAAAACACCAACTCCTTGTAATACACATATAAACAGTTTATTTTCTTTTATGGCATTTTGTGTATATCTCCGAGATAAACGTTCAGGCTTTTGCGAATTCAGGCTATTGTAAAATGCTGGCTTGCTTGGTGAAGGCTGTTGATTTGTTTCTTGGTGTAGCATATAATTACTTATGAGCATGGCAGGTGTATCCTCTATGAATTGGGTTCCCATTCACACTCCAGATCCTAACACTGATTCAAACAATTTGGTGAATCAATCAGCTCCATGCCTTCGCCTTGCCTCTTAAAATATCAAAAAGTTAGAAAGGGTCGAGACATACTATGACAAATACATCTTTAATAAACCATCTTCGATTATTGCAAGTTTCAGTTAGAAACAAGGGGATAGAGGCCCCAGCCTTTTTTTTTAATTAATTCTGAGTTTTGACTTTGGATGAAAATATCTTTAATCCACATAGCAGAAAGGACAATATAATTAGCTGAGGAAAAACAATAGAAACATGATCTTGACTTTTTTTTTTTAACTAAAATTGTCAAGACATTTGAATAAATAAACCACAAGACAGACTACTCAAATGAATTTTTTACTCGACGACGTGTGTGAACTGAAAAAGAAAAGAAGACCTAAACGAAGGATCCTTATAGTTTCAGTTTGAAAAGTATATGTTCAAAATAAACAGCTACCTGTTGTACAAATTATAATTATTGATAACCTCTCTTCGTCTCAATTCTCAAACTCCTCCATTATGGAGACCAAAGAAAGAAGCCATTTCCTTCTCTCTTTAACATGCTATTTCTTGTTCCTTGTTCCCTCTTATTCATTTAATGCCACATTAATGAAAGGAGAACAGCTTAAGGATCATGATCACTTGATTTCAGCTGATGGGATGTTCAAGTTGGGATTCTTCAGCCCTGGAACTTCAAGTAACCGATATTTAGGAATATGGTACAACTTGGAGGATAAGAATGCAGTTTCCGTTGCCAAGAAGAAGGTGGTGTGGGTTGCCAATAGAGATGTTCCAATTCTTGATGCATCTGGAATTCTAACCATTGACAAGTTCGGTAAGTTCGGAATTTCATATAGCGGAGGCAGCTACATTGCATTAAGTTCTGTTGAAGCAGCTGGCAATGTGACTACAACACTTTTAGATTCAGGGAATTTTGTATTAAGAGAGATCAACTTATTAGATGGTTCAACTGGGCGAATTCTATGGCAAAGCTTTGATTACCCCACAGACACGCTTCTGCCTGGTATGAAACTGGGAATTGATGACAAATATATGCGTTCATGGTCACTCACTTCATGGATAAATGATAATTCTCCAGCCAGAGGATCTTTTACCCTTACCATCGGCTTGGGTATCAATGGAAGTAGCAGCCAGCTAATCGTATGGTGGAAAGGAAGCATTTACTGGACAAGTGGAATATGGCAAAATGGGCATTTTGAATTAGTGCCTCAGTTATCGAACGAAGGCTTCCGTAACTTTAGCTACATCTCCAATGATGGGGAGTATTACTTCACATATTCCCCGAGTGATAGTGAAAGCCGCAATTTATCAAGATATATGATAGATTCAAGTGGTTTAATTCTAGAAACTGAGGGACTGGCACCGTTTGGCGCTTGTTCCTACAAATTTGATCTTGGTTGTGTGGAACAAACATTGCCTGAATGCCGGGGCCAGAATGATTTGTTTGGGAAAAGGAAAGGATTCATTTCTAATGAAGGACAAAAATTTGGCAAAAGCTACAATTTCAGTCTTTTTGATTGTAAGCAACAATGCCTGAGTAATTGTTCTTGTGTTGCGTATTCTTATAACATTTCCAACCAAACTCCATGTGAGTTGTGGGATCAAGGAATGAAATTCACAGAAAAATATGATGAATCTGGATCCAGAGTCCTTAATGTCCTTGAAGGCAAGAAAGGTACATACACCGTATTTTATTTCTTGTTCTCTAATGCTAGGATTAAGTATGAATAACATTTTGGTAATGCAGCAAAGAGGTGGATCTGGCTTGTAATAACAGCTGCAGGATTAGTAACCCTACTCATGGCATGCTTGATGTACTTTTTCATTAAAAGAAGAAAAAGATTAGCAGGTAAATTTCTGGAAATAATCAGATATGTCAGAGTATCCTTTGAGATTATTCGATGACTAATTACTTACAATTACAATTTTCAGCTGAGTATGATGCAGAGCAGGACATTTTACTATGTGCCTTGGAAGACAACATGACAGATTCTAGCCAAAGTAGAAAGTTAGATGAGGTCAGGAGAGACAGGAAGCAGAGTCATGAACTGATATTTTTCAGCTTTGAAAGCATAGTTTCTGCCACTGGTAATTTTTCAGCAGCAAATAAGCTTGGTGAAGGTGGATTTGGCGCTGTTTACAAGGTAAATATTAAATAAAACAAATACAATTAGAAGCAATCAAGTAATTTAAATCTATTGAAACCAACTCGTTACTTTCTAGGGAGAATTACAAGATGGCCAGCATATAGCGGTAAAAAGACTTTCGAGAAGTTCTGGGCAAGGAATAGTGGAATTTAAGAATGAACTCATGCTATTTGTGAAGCTGCAACACACAAATCTTGTCAGGATTATTGGTTGCTGCATTCAAAGAGATGAGAAGATTCTAATCTACGAATTTATGGCAAACAAAAGCTTGGATTTCTATCTCTTTGGTTTGTGGACTTTAAAACTGCCTACTCGTGTCCTTTACTTTAGAATAATATTATCCCCTAAACTTAAAATGCATTCTTTTCTATTTTTTTTCTTCCTTCTTTGGAGTAGATCCTGCTGGAAAGAACTCCTTAGACTGGAAACAACGCCTGCACATCATAGAAGGCATTGCTCAGGGACTTCTTTACCTTCATAAATATTCAAGACTGAGAATAATTCATAGAGATTTGAAAGCAAGTAACATCTTGCTTGATGCTGATATGAATCCCAAAATCTCAGATTTTGGCATGGCAAGAATATTTGGGAGGAATGAATTAGAAGCAAAAACAAGAAGAGTTGTCGGAACACAGTGAGTATAATTGGTCACATCAATCATATTTTAATCACGTAAAAATATACATCTCTGTTAAAATTCTAAGATGTTCAATCAACTTCACTTCAGTGGCTATATGGCTCCAGAGTATGCTTTAAAAGGCATTGTTTCAATCAAAATGGACGTATTTAGCTTTGGGGTTCTACTACTTGAGATTGTGAGCAGCAAGAAGAATAACAGAACCTATGGTTCTGAAGATCCTCTCAACCTTATAGAAATTGTAAGTTTTTCTCATTCAATTCAACACTATCTACGAGTTCATAAAACTTCCCAATCCGATTTAGCAACTTAACTTGGACACCGTCTATGCAATTGTTGATGTTTCAGGCATGGGATATGTGGAGTGAAGGTAGAGGCCTAGAGTTCATCGATCAAACCATGAATGTATTATGCCCTCATAGTGAATTATTAAGATGCATTCGTATCGGTCTTCTCTGTGTACAAAACCAGCCAGCAGATAGACCAAACATGTCAGATATTGTTTCTATGCTAAGAAATGAAACATTAAATCTACCCAAACCCAAAAAGCCAACATATTTTCTGGACAAATCTGAGGAAGAGCCACAGTTAGCGAAGAAGACTTCAAGAAGCTGCTCCACGAACAATGTATCAATTACAGTCCTGGAAGCTAGATAATCTTTCTACATCAGCACAAACATAGTGCATGTAAATGCTAAGGCACTTACATTAATCTTTCTACATCACGAATTATTGTGATTTAGTTTCCAAACTTTCCATTGATCTAAATTTTATATAATACCTAAGGCACTTCAGATCTCATCCTGAAATGACTTTGTTCAGATATGTTGTCGGAAAATGATATAATCTCTACTAATCTAGGAAAAGTAAATATCGCCAGATATATCAGTTGAAAGTTCCTATATGCACAGTTCCAAAGTTTGCATTTTTCGTTACCAATCAGGAAAAGCAGAAGCAGGAAATATAATTCCTATATTTCATGTCTATAGGCGCAATGTAAATCGTTAAGCTGGTTAACTGACCTTAGATTAGAAGGACAACCGTTTTATAATTTCAGGGAAGAAGCCCCATTTTTCCTTCTGAATTCTTGGATTCTAAGGTCGCCGGCTGGCTGTGGGTGAGAGGAAGAGAGAAAGGATGTCAGTCAGACGACGAGAGCCGTGTCAATCTAACACGTGTCCTCTTAAACATATGAAGCCGCTCAAGGTACGACGTAGTTTCACTGTACGGAAAGGAAAAACTTGGCCTTCTCTTGAAGAAGTAAACGCAAAACGTTGCACCGAAGTCATTTAGGGTTTACAGAAAATAGTATTTTGTTTTCTGTTATTTATTTTTTAAAAATTTAAAAATTATATTTTATAAAAATTTTTAAAAAATAGATTTATATATTAATAAATAAAAATTAATATATATATTTATGTACATATATATACATACACATACATATATATATACATACACATACATATATATACGTATACATACATATGTATATGCATTTTATATATATATATATATATGTGTGTGTGTGTATGCACTTATGCACATATTAGAAACATAAAAATACAATCATATTATAAAAAAAATTTTCTTCTTAAATGGAGTACTAATGAAACAAACACAAAAAATATTAACCTTGCATATATGAGTATAATTATATTTAATTACAATAAATTCAAATAAATAACAATTATATTAAATTATTAAGTAACATCTTTATAATTTAAAATACTAATTTTTTTAAACAAATAAATTATGAAAATTTCATATATATATATATATATATATATATTACAATGAACCAAATAGATAATAAGTATATTAAATTATTAAGTGATATCTTTAGACTTTAAAATACTAATTTTTTTAAATAAATAAATAATAAAAATTTAATATATATATACACACATATATTTGATTACAATGAACCAAATATAAAATAAGTATATTAAATTATTAAGTGATATCTTTAGACTTTAAAATACTAATTTTTTTAAATAAATAAATAATAAAAATTTAATATATATATATATACACACATATATTTGATTACAATGAACCAAATATAAAATAAGTGATATATTTAAAATTTAAAATACTAATTTTTCTAAATAAATAAATAAATAAAAATATATATATATATATATATATATATATAGGGGTGAAAAAATAAAAAAATATATAATTTTTTGCAATTTTCAGCCAAAAGTACGGTTTTGTCCGGTTTCTCGATTCAACTCGGTTTTTTTTGGTTCAATTCGATTTTTACCAATTGATTTTGTGCAGTTAAACCAACTAATTGACCTTTCGGTTCAAGGTTAAACCGGAAGGTCCGGTCCGGTTTTAATATCTATGCTAATGGCAGTCAACGGAAGCAATGTGATGATTCTTCTGTGCATATCATGCTCCATCTTCTTTACCATCCCTTGTCACTCAGCTACAATTCAAACTGACACATTGCTCCAAGGTCAGCAGCTTAAGCATTGGAAGTACCTTGTCTCAGAAAAAGGGATCTTCGATTTAGGATTCTTTAGTCCTGGCAATTCAGGAAATCGGTATCTTGGAATATGGGGCGGCTTCGAAAGTAATCCAATGAAAAAAGGAAGTTTGGGTTGCTAATCGAAATAACCCCATCGCCGATTCATCTGGTATTCTTCTGATTGATGAATTTGGCCATCTGAAAATTTCATACAGTGCAAAAAGCCCAATTATATTAAGTTCTGCTGAAGCAGGAAGTAATGTAAGCGCAACGCTACTTGATTCAGGAAAGTTTGTGGTGAAAGAGCTGAACAGTGATGGAAGTGCAAGGCGGGTTTTATGGCAAAGCTTTGATTATCCTACAGACACTCTTCTGCCCGGCATGAAACTTGGAATTAACTTCAGGACTGGGCAGGCTTGGTCTCTAAGTTCATGGATAAGCGATAAAAACCCAGCACCAGGGTCTTTTACTGCTGGTTTAGACTCCAATAATGGCACTAGCCAACTGATTGTACGGTGGCGAGGAAATGTCTTCTGGAGTAGTGGACCTTGGCAGAATGGTCACTTTGAGTTTTTACCTATGATACCCTATGATCAGAACATGATATTTAGCTATGTTTCAAATGAGACTGAGAAGTACTTCATGTTTTCTGCAAAAGAAAAAACCATTCTGTCAAGTCTTGCAATATACGTAAGTGGTATGTATATATTCGAAGAAACTGATGGCCTACGTTATTATATGTGCTCTGAAGAAAACGAACCTGGTTGTGTGCCAGAAAAATTGCCTAGATGCAGGAGAACGACTTCTGGCTGGGGCATACGAAAAAGAGGGTTTTTTAACACTGATTTGTTTGAGTTTGACAATAGTCAGAACATTAGTATATTTGACTGTCTATCAGTTTGCTTGGCTAATTGCTTTTGCGTTGCTTATGCTTCTGCAAATGATGATGGCACGGGTTGCAAGATTTGGAGCAAGGTAACGAGTTTCTCAAACTCCGATTCGCCTCTAGGCTAAGAGATATACTTTCTGGTAGGTTCCAGTACTAAAGGTAATTCTGATATTATATGAACTTGTTTAGAGTTTTAATTGAATGCAATATTGGTCTTTGCTGATGATCTTAATAAGGCAATTAACGATTAGGAAATTTATTTGAGATTTGAGAAACCATTACAATTAAGAGAAACTAAATCAATGATCTGTATACCTTTTATCTTTAGACCATATATACCATGTGGATATGTTAAGCTCTAAATGAATCTCCGTTTTGCTTGTCATCAAAATGCAGTAACCTAACTATTTTCTGTGAAGCCCACTTTTCAAAGTTTGAACTCAGATTTCATAACATTAATTGTGTGCTTCGAGTCAGAACAGATGAAAATAAACTGCCAATGAGTTGCTGATATTTGACTACGAATGCAGCAAAATGGCGGATATGGTTAACTGTAACAACAGCTGGAGTTGCTGCTGTGCTTACAGGCTGCTCCTTATTTCTTTTCATTCAGAGACAACATAGAATGGCAGGTAGCTGTCCATACTATTTGATACATAACAACTAACCAACTATTCAATTATTTTCAGTTTTTCCCCCCAAATAATAGGAGAAACAGATGCAGAACTAGAAAAGCTATTATATGAGCTAGGAGCTCCTACCTCACTGAGAAAATCTGGGAAAGTAAGAGAAGGAGAGAAGAACAGAGAATTACAGATCTTCAGTTATGAAAGCATAGTTACGGCCGCAGATAATTTCCCAGATACAAATAAGCTTGGAGAAGGAGGTTTTGGACCTGTTTTTAAGGTATGCACAGGGTCTTTTTATTGCAAAAAAAAAAAAAAGAATAATTGTTGTTTCAGGCCTCATTACATTCATTTTGCCAGGGAAAGTTAGATAATCAAGAAGTAGCCATAAAAAGGCTTTCTAGAAATTCTGGGCAGGGAGCGATAGAATTCAAGAATGAAGCTATGCTAATTTCCAAACTGCAACACAGAAATCTTGTTAGGCTTCTTGTTTGCTGCGTACAAAAAGAAGACAAGATACTAATCTATGAATACATGCCTAACAAAAGGCTCGATTACTTTCTCTTCGGTTAGAAATTTCTGTGTCCCTAAATCATTTTTGCTGGCATATTGTTGTCATCAATTTCCTTACTCTACATTCCATGAACAGATTCTGAGAAAAAACATGCATTAGATTGGAAGAAACGCTTGGAGATCATCGAAGGTATTGTTCAAGGATTGCTTTACCTCCACAAGTACTCAAGATTAAGGATAATCCACAGAGATTTAAAAGTCAGTAACCTTTTACTTGATAGCGAAATGAATCCAAAGATATCAGATTTCGAACACAGAGGGGGTTGTGGGAACATATTGAGAAATTAGAAAATTAGACAAACTGAACATATCTAAAAATGTTGTCAGAATACTAATAATGTTGTTTTCAATCATTAATACAGTGGATACATGTCCCCAGAGTATGCGATGGAAGGCATTTTCTCAACAAAGTCAGACGTGTTTAGCTTTGGAGTTTTGTTGCTAGAGATCACAAGTGGCAGGAGAAACAACAGTTTCTATAACTCTGATGGCCCAATCAGCCTTAAAGGATATGTAAGTTCTGTTTTATATACTTCCATTAATGTTTCCAAGAATGTTCATAGTCATAGCACAAGGTTGGTTAAATTTGCAGGCACTGGAATTGTGGAGGGAAGGCAAAAGTTTGGAATTAATGGATTCAACATTGAATATTGGGACAAGTGAGAGTAGTGATGAAGTGGTGAGGTGCATTCGTGTGGGTCGCTTATGTGTTGAAGAGAATGCAATTGACAAGCCATCAATGTTGGATGTTATAGGTATGATACATAAAGAAGGCTATCAGCTTCCATCTCCCAAACAACCAGCCTTTCATAAAGGAATAAGCTTCCTGCCCGTTGAGTTTGCAGATTGTAAACCTGATCATTTTTCTCTCAACAAAATGTCCATTTCAGATATGCAAGCTAGGTCAAGGGACCAAATTCATTTTTTCATAGGAAGAGTAAAGGCTTAAACACGAGATTTTCTATTACATTGAAATCGGTTTTATTTTTCAAATGTTTTACACTGACGGACCAAATTTCACTGCGAATTCAAGAATGGATAAATTTTATGTTTAATTAAGTAGGTTATTTTGTACATTTTTTATTTGGAACCATGTTGCGACCCTAGCAAGTGCACTAGATCGACAAGTAATAAAGTGGGGTATAGTTAGGACCCTCAATATCGAACCCAAGAAAAATGTGTGTGTATGGACTGTGAGTATTAATTGTATGCTAAAGAATTCCCAATTGTTTGTGTGTATGAATTGTTGATTTACGTAATGTAACTTAAAAACCTAAGTATGTAAAATAGACTAAATTAAATTCAGTGTATTAAATTCTGAAAAATTAGCAAATGTAAATATCTATAGAAGTAAAGCGTTACTCGGGTTCACTTATTCACCCCATACCCAAATGTGAATAAATTTTTACATAAAAGTATACATGAATGAACTCGGGATAACCCATCTTAACCCAAGCGTCCCATTTCGGAGCCAGCTATTCTAGTTGCTAAACGTCCCATTCCGGAAACAACTAGCCTAAACTCGGGTCTAAAATCCTAAGTTCGGTCTACCGTCCCATTCCGGAGCCAGGCAACCCAAAACCCATTTATTTCACTCCCTACTCTAGTTTTAGAATCACAAATACTACACATCTAGAGTCCCATTCCGGAGCCATCCAAAATAGATAATATTCATGATAGAAAAACTGAGCTAAATCATTCATAAACTCCAATCTATTAGGCTCAATATCCATCATGACATATGATAAAAACCATTCATCCATAGATACAAAGTAACTTAATAGATCGAAAAATCAATGATAAATAAATAAGTACTTGTGAAATAGACTGTCCATTCATGTAAAAATAACTTTGAGTTCAATATTCACATTATGAGCAGGGGATTCAAAGATCCCCAAGCAACAAAAAGACTACTCACAATCCATAATCAAATGAGAAGAGAAAAAGATAGAAAAACCCCTGAAGTTCATGGTAAAGAAACCCAGCTGACTCCAAGCCCTTCAATCTCTTTCTCCAAAGCTTTCAGGAAAAATGAGCTTCAAAATATGTAAATCTATACTTGTAAACTCTATATCTATGTTTAATCTAAGTGTTTTTGTGTAAATCCTACTATTTTCAAGTATTTCTATGTATTTTTGTGTGTAAAATAAACTAAGAACTTAAAGAGAGAAGAAGAAACCCTAAAAACTGAAATTTAACCCAAAAAACTACTCTCTCCCGATTTTCAGAAAACTCTGCTTTATAAAGGTCAGCATGGATCACGGTTACTACCAAATTCGTGGTAACCGTGACCTCTAATAAAAAACCCTCTTTTGATTGAAATGGGTCACGGTTACTACTATATTCTTAGTAACCGTGAGACTGCTCGGAGCTGAATTTAGGAATGGGTCACGGTTACCATGAAATTCCTGGTAACCGTGAGATAGTTCTCATCTTCATTCTGGACTAAAAAGTTGCCTGCCTCACGGTTACTAGGAAATCCTTAGTAACCGTGAGATGCTTCTCTTCTTGCTTCTGGACTAAAAAGCTCCATGAGTCACGGTTACCAGCCCATCAAGTACAATTGCCATGCTGACCGTGACATGCTTCAAAACGGTGCGTTCTGACAGGATATATGGGTCACGGTTACTAGGAATTTCCTGGTAACCGTGAGGTACCTAAAAATCACAAAATTTGTCAAAAACTCTCAAAAATCACACAAAAGCTAGAATTAACTGAGAATCGGATAAATTATTAAATTGTAGTAAAAATAAAGCAAAAGATACTAAGAGAACAATGAAACTAGACTCAAATTAAACTAAAACTAAATACTGAAATTGAGTTATCAAAATACCCCACACTTAGACTTTGCTTGCCCTCAAGCAAATGAATTATCCACAATCTTGAAAAGCTCAAAACCTCAATTCAGAACATGAAAAATCAGAAGTGCCAGAACAACACTTAGCAGAAGTCACTCAGAATAAGAACTTCATCAAAAAGACTCAAATTGATCTATATCAAACAATTTCTCGTGTGTGTGTGAGGCTAAAACAGATTTATTTTCCTCAAAACCAAAACTACCTGTGAATTCCAGCAATCAAGCAAACATAGTATTATGACAATTTTTGTGTTTGCAACGTAGAATAGTCATAAGCCTCTCCTTTAGCACCTGAACCACAAGGGTCATCTCCACTAGACAATTTAAAGCAAAATAGGATCACCAGGGCTTACATTAAGGTTGTAATGGGGATAAGGCAAAGGTTCCAATGATTTTAAAGGTTAGCAATACAGAATTAGCCACACTATCCAGAAACAAAACTCACCTAACTTTCTCAAGGAACTTCTTCAAAAACCATACCCTATCATCATAAGAATGAAAATTTGATCTTAAGACATTAGTTGGATTCCCAAAATTGTAGGAAGTAAGATACATGACACTTCCTATAAATACTAGGTACCCCACACTTATTTTCTGGAATCATGAATCAATTAAATTTTTTTTTTGCAGCATTACAACTGTTTTTTTTTACTTGTTTTTGTGTGGATACCAAAAGCACTAATTGTTTATCATCCATGTCCCAAAATTTTTAACACATTTAAACTCAACAACTTCTAAAAATTGATTCAACTTCCCCCTTTCTAACTGATAATCATAAATTCATCAAATCCGTCATGCAAATTTCGTTAGCCAACCTAGAGTGGCCAATTCCAAAATGGGAAAGACAAAAGCATTTAGGCTATATGGTTAAGCATTAGTGCAATAAAAAAAAGTAGTACGCTTTTAGCATACCAATTAAGCTCAAGGGGGCTAACAATGGTAAAATTTACTAAGGGTAGGTCAAAAGTCATTTAAAAGTTAGTTACCAAAGAAGGCTGCCTGGATCATATCCTATACCTGCCTAAATTGAATATTTGTTTCGAAGGGTGATGAGGAAGGTTCTAGCTATTCCAAAATTTCTTCACTTAACTGCTTTCACTCACTGGATTTTTTATTTATTGTTAAATTTTTTTTATTTAGCCTAATGTGCTCATTAAATAAGAAAACTGAATGATATATAATTAACTGAGATCAATTTAAAGAAGAACTCTTTACTGAACAAACTACTGCTCTCCGGCTATCCAGTCTTTTCAACTTATCAATTCAAAAACGAGTCTAAGCTAATTCAATTCAAGATTAACTGGCAGCTCAAGCTAAAGGTAAGGTAATTAATAACTCAATGGAAAAAAATTTATTCTAACTTAAATTAAGGATTTTTGAACAAAACCATCTACCAAAAACCATAAGGAAATGCAAAACATAAAATAAATTCAATTGAAGCAACACAAACTCCATATATAAATCAACATTCACAATGCAAAAATTTATAAAGAAAGACTAAACAACTTAAACAAAATTAAAAAGAGTTGTGGTTCAAGATTTTCACAATTTTCGCCATTTGAATCCCAGCCTGTGAATAGATAATCTGCACAAAGCAATCCTTTCGCAACAAAATTAACATCCAACAATTGTTCAAATTTCCACCACATTTACACAATTCAAAATTATAACAATGTCAATAAAGGGAAAATATATTCTCCCACCCCACACTTCAAAACCTGCTGTCCTCAGCATGAAGCAAACAAAAATAAGATCAAAGGAGATAGGGGGAAGGGACTTCCTGTTCAAATGTGCGGAGGCACTTGGGAATCAAGCCGGGAGTTCAGGGCAGCCAATGCCTCAATGATTTGCTGTTGTTGCTGCTTGAACTCCTCCTGGTTAGCAGCCAAGATGTCCATACAATCCATTAAGGCAGTATACTGAGCGGAGGACAAAGTGACTGCATCATGATCCGGGGCAGGTGGAGGATGGCACAAGCTGCGCTCCATCTTATGCAAGTATTCCTCTCTGGTGGTTAGCCGGAACCCATGCTCCATAGTCACATCATCAACCAATATCTTCATGTTCTTGAGCATCTTGGAATCAATGTAGGTAGTTGCAGGGAGGCTTTTGTCAATGTCCAGTGGATGCCCAAAATATCTGGCAATCATGGTCACCCATCCACCAAAGGAGATCTTCTTCACTTTGGTAGGTTTTTGTTGCATCTCCTCGAGCTTATTCCACCAGTGATAGGCTCCATTGATGCGGCAATATCGCACCATGCAAGAAAGAATGAGAGCCTCTGGAAGATTTATCTGCCCTGCACTCTACACATGAGACATAAAAGACATGGAAAAGAATCGATGTAAAATTTTGAAAGCATGATCCCGCAGTAAATGAGACTTGGTGGTGCCGGCCACATAAGGGCCTCCAATCAGCGGGTCTCTTATGTCTTTCCAAGCCCTGTCCTTTGAATGCTCTTCATAAGCATAGATCCCATCATAGGGAAATCCTAAAGCTTCAGTGACTTCAGCCAAAGGCACATCATAGAATCGGCCTTCCAAGAAAAAGGTCACCTTGTTGGAACTGTTATCCTGGCCAAAATGGAATTGCACTGTAGAAAGGAAGTCCCTGGTCAAATCTGGATAAACCAGTTCCCTGCAGTTGAAGAATTTGCCCCAACCGATGGCTTCAATGTGGCTCTCAATCTCCCCCTTGATTCCCAGCTTCTCCAGCAAACTCAGATTGAGATAAACAGAAGGCAAGTACTCGCAGTTGGAGAAGATATCATAGTTAGTCCGTATCCGTTCAGGAACCCAACTTGGAATTCTTGGTCCCTTCTTCTTCTGTGGCTTTTGTTGTACAGAGGCTGACCGTGGTGGCTGACTAGCTCCAGCAGGCTCTTCAGAAGGGGAGGGTTGCCTGGCAAGTGGAATGATGTCCTGTGCTTGTGAAGAACTGGAAGCACGAGCTCTTTTAGGTGCCACTGCCCAAAAACAACAAAATTGCAAGTTTATAACGTTGGAAAGAAAAATAAACACAATTATATCAGGAATAGATGAGAATGCATAAAGAAAGTTATGTCACACAAGTACCTTACAGGTACGTGGCACTCAACCACAATGACCGAGTCATCCTTTAGAAACCAGTAGCCCGCAGGTCGAATCATTTCAGCCTATATACCTCCAGGACAGAAATGGCACACATAAGCATGTAAATGCAATTGCTAACTTAGACAAAAGAATATTGATTTGGCATGCTTATTTGAGCCTAAGATATGCTTGATAAATGAATGACTAACCAAGTGTGTGCAACAGTTCCAAATCAAAACCAGTGATCGGGGTACAATGTCAACAATGCATGGTAAAGCAATGCGTTTAATAACAATTCATAAATCTGTATGCATGACAATATCGATGTATCAGTGTGTGCATTCAAGCAAGAATTCAAGCATTGCACTCATCATATTCAGCAAACAGGAAAAATGCAGGGCATTAAGGAGAAAGACACAGGGCTCAATTGCGAAGATTACGGCAAGAAAAAGAAATAAAACTGGTTAAACCAACACAAGAAAACAAACGACATAGACATGACCAAGCAAATCCAGAAATTCCTCTAAATAATCAACCCAATGCAGAAAAAAAATAAAAGAAATAACAAAAGAAAATAAAGGGGGTTAAGAGACCATACCTGTGGGCTTTACATCATACGTACAAAATCAATCCACAATAGACCAAAGGTAGACTCAAAACTCAAAAATTCAAAAATCAGAACTTTTATATATATATATATATATATATAAAGGCACACACAGATTAACATATGAAGGAAGACTAAAACTGAGAGATAAGTAACAAAACATAGAAACAGAAATCAACAAGGAAACATTAGAAGAAGAAATTTGTAATGAGTAAAACGAAAATGTAGGGAAAGAGAGAAAACGAAAAACAAAACTAAAAAAAAAAGAACAAACATAAAAAAGAAAAGAATGAAAATCAAAACACAACAACATGACAATAAAAACAACAACAAAAACAATTGAAAATATTTTTTTTAAACCAACACGGTTACTAGGAAATTCCTGGTAACCGTGAGGTAACACAGAAAACAAAAACGGAAAACAAAACCTAGACAGAGGCCACTGAACAGAAAATTAAACAACAAGAAAACACAAACAAAAATTCCGAAAATAAGCAAAATAGAAAGAAGAAAATAAGAATAAAAATAACAAAAATAAAATAAAAGGAAATAAAAATAAATAAAGAGGAAAGAAGACTTACTTGGTTGATGATGATGATGGAGAAGAAGAGAAATACTAAAAACAACCATAACCATAAAAAAAATAAAATAAAAAAATAAAAAGTTAGAGAAAATGACATAGAGAAGAAATGGTGAAATCAACTAGATCTAAACACAAACTATGATAAACAGAAACTAGATCTACTAACAAGAATGAAAAACCCAACAAAAATGGAGAAGAAAAAGAAAAAAAAAAGAAAGAGAAAACGAAGAAGAAAAAGAACTAAGAAAAACTAGGAAAACTATGATTAACTCTTAGATCTAAACAAGAAGAAAGAAAAATAAACAGAAGAGAGAACAAAGAGGGACTTACCGGAGAAGGCGGCTGAGAACGGCGGAGAACGGAGGAGACCGGCCGAGAAGAAGAAGAGAAGAAGAAGAAGAAAGAAAATGAGAGAGAGAGAGAGAGAGAGAAAGAAAAACGAAATGAAATAGACTAAAAGAAAAGAAAGAAAGGGTTTCTTAAAATTAGGTTATCGTTTTTTCAAATTTTTTTTTTAAACCAACACGGTTACTAGGAAATTCCTGGTAACCGTGAGGTAACCCAATAAAGTTTTCTGGACTAAAAACTGACCTGAGTCACGGTTACTATGAATTTAATAGTAACCGTGAGATAAAATGAAATTTGCTACTGGACTAAAACAAAGATATCTCACGGTTACTATGAAAAACATAGTAACCGTGAGATAAAATGCAAATGGCTACTGGAACAAAATTGACATGGGTCACGGTTACCATGAAAAACATAGTAACCGTGAGATAATATGGGTTCCAGTTCTGTACCAAATTGAAGGCACCTCACGGTTACTAAGATCCGTGAGCCCCTAAAATTACTGAAAACTTTTATTTTCTTTCCTCAATCTCTCCCAACAATTAAACAAAACTTTCTTCTCCACTAAATTTCCAGAAAAACACACAAATTGAATGACACTCACAAACCTTGAACCACTACCCTTAACACAACTATTAAAAAGAAACTAACACAAAACATTGTTCAAAAGTATGAGTTAGAGGTAGTTCTGCATTTATCAAGTCCGCAGCTGGACTTTCAAATACCGTCAAGGGTCTTGAAGAGTGACAATCACCGAAGCACCTTCAAATGTTGACTCGAAATAGGGCTTCACGCGATGTCCATTTACCTTGAATTCTTTCTCATCTCTTGGGTGTTTGAGAGTTACTACCCCAAATTTATCTGCTCTCACTAGTACATAGGGCCCTTTCCACCTCGATTTAAGTTTCCCTGGGAATAATCTCAATCCACTATCATAAAGCAGCACTTTCATTCCTGGTATAAGTTCCTTCTCGGCTATTCTTCAATCATGCCACTTCTTTGTGTTGTCTTTGTATTTCTTGGCATGCTCATAAGCCCAGAATCGGATCTCCTCCAATTCGTTCAACTGCAAAGACCTGCACTTTCCTGCATTCTCAAGGTTCAGATTTAAAAATTTAGTAGCCCAATAAGCCTTGTGCTCTAATTCCACCGGTAAGTGACAGGATTTTCCAAACACCAACCTAAAAGGTGACATTCCTATTGGTGTTTTGAAAGCTGTCCTATAAGCCCACAAAGCCTCATCCAACTTAAGATACCAATCTTTCCTAGATGCATTGACCGTTTTCTCCAAGATTGCCTTCAACTCTCGGTTAGAAACCTCAACTTGCCCATTAGCTTGGGCATGATATGGGGTGGTTATTTTGTGCCTCACTCCGAATCTTTTCAATAAGGCTTTGAATTGGTGGTTGACAAAATGTTTCCCACCATCACTAATAATAGCTCTCGGGGTTCCATAGCGGGTGAATATATTCTTCCTTAAGAATTCTAAAACAACATTTGCATCGCAAGTCCTAGTGGCTATAGCTTCTACCCATTTACTCACATAATCAACTGCCACTAAGATATATTCAAACCCGTAAGAAATTGGAAAAGGCCCCATGAAATCTATCCCCCATAAGTCAAACAGTTCAACCTCAAGCATGTTAGTTAATGGCATCTCATCTCTCCTGGTTATATTTCCCACCTTTTGACATCGATCACAAGTTTGAATGAACATTTTAACATCATGAAATAAAGTGGGCCAATAAAATCCAGAAGAGAGAATTTTCAATACCGTTCTGTTAGGGCCGTGATGTCCACCAGCTTCCCCACTGTGACAGGCTTGCATGATTTCTACTTGCTCCTCCTTGGAAATGCACCTTCTGAGAACTTGATCAGCACATAGACAGAAGAGGTAAGGATCATCCCAGATGTAGTGCTTCGCATCAGCTTTAAGCTTTTTCCTTTGCTGCCATGTGAAGTCTCTTGGTATATAATCTCCTGCAAGAAAATTTGCAACATCAGCGAACCAAGGTAAAAAAACTTCACAAACAAATAATGCACAAATTCGTTCATCAGGGAATAAATCCGAAATCTCCCCTTTTTCAATATGATCATGCTCCATTCTTGACAGATGATCTGCTACATGATTTTCTGCCCCCTTCTTGTCTTTAATCTCTAAATCGAACTCTTGCAATAGGAGTACCCATCTTATCAGTCTTGGCTTGGATTCCTTTTTGGCAAAGAGATGCCTTAGTGCTGCGTGGTCAGACCACACCACAATCTTTGCTCCCAATAGATATGGTCGAAATTTCTCAAATGCAAATACAATAGCAATAAGCTCTTTTTCAGTTGTGGTATAATTGACTTGAGCTCCTGTTAGAGTGTGGCTTGCATAATAAATAGCACAAAAGACTTTCTCTTGTCTTTGATCGAGCACTGCTCCCACTGCAAAATCACTCGCATCACACATTAGTTCAAAAGGAAAATTCCAATCCGGAGATATAATCACCGGAGCTGAAATAAGCTTTTGCTTCAATAATTCAAAGGCCAATAAACATTCATCATCAAAAGCAAAAGGAGCATCTTTCATTAACAAATTTGACAAAGGTTTCGCAATTTTTGAAAAATCCTTTATAAACCTTCTATAGAAACCTGCATGCCCTAGAAAACTCCTTACTCCCTTAACATTGGTCGGTGGTGGGAGCTTCTCTATAACCTCTATTTTTGCCTTGTCCACCTCAATCCCCTTCTCAGAAATCTTATGCCCCAAAACTATCCCTTCCCTCACCATAAAATGGCACTTTTCCCAATTTAGCACTAAGTTGGTCTTTTTACACCTACTTAACACTAAGTCGAGATGCTCTAAGCAGCTCTCAAAGTCAAGCCCGTATATGGTGAAGTCATCCATGAATACCTCCATAAATTTCTCTATAAAATCATGAAAAATTGCCATCATGCACCGCTGAAACGTAGCCGGCGCATTGCACAAGCCAAAAGGCATCCTCCTATAGGCAAAAGTGCCGTAAGGGCAGGTAAAGGTAGTTTTCTCCTGATCTTCAGGGGCTATGGGGACTTGTAGATATCCCGAATACCCGTCTAAAAAATAATAGAACCTATTACCGGCTAACCTTTCTAACATCTGATCAATAAATGGCAAAGGGAAATGATCTTTTCTGGTGGCATGATTCAATCTCCTATAGTCTATGCACACCCTCCAACCCGTGACCGTCCGAGTGGGGATTAGTTCATCTAATTCATTTTTCACTACTGTTATTCCCCCTTTCTTAGGGACACATTGCACCGGGCTAACCCATTTACAATCAGAGATTGGATAGATTATACGTGAATCAAGCAGTTTAAGTACCTCTTTCTTCACAATCTCTTGCATAGCTGGATTGAGTCGTCTTTGGGGTTGAGCGACCGGTTTGCAATCCTCCTCCATAAGAATCCGGTGTGTACAGTAACTCGGATTAATACCCTTCAAGTCCGCTGTCTCCCATCCTAGCGCTTCTTTATGTTTTTTCAACACCTTGAGCAGCGTCTCTTCTTCAACACCTGTCAACAAGGAAGAAATAATCACTGATTTTTCTTCTCTTTCTAAAAACACATACTTTAAATGAGAAGGAAGAGGTTTTAGTTCAGATTTTAATTCTCCCTCTTGCAAAGTTATTTTCTCTTGCTTTGAATTTTCCTCCTCGCAGTCTTTCACCATAGCTGCCATTAGTTCTTCTTTTGCTCCATCCAATTCTTCATTTTCCAAGGAATGCATCAAACACAAATTTATTGGATCATTTAGCAGTACTTTTTCTTGCACTTCCTCTACACATTCGTCGATTTTGTCCATGAAGTAGACTGACTCCTCTAGGTCATTTGATGGATATTTCTGAGACTTGTTCATATCCACCACCAGTTCTTCATTGTTGAATCGAAGAGTCACCTTTTGCCCATGAACATCAATCAAAGCCTTTGCAGTGTTCAAAAATGGTTTTCCCACAATAAGGGGTACTTTCCTGTCTTCCTCCATTTCCATGACTACAAAATCCACGAGAAAAATAAATTTTCCTACTTTTACCAGCAAGTCCTCAATAACTCCCTTTGGCCTTCTCACCGATCTATCTGCAAGTTGAAGTCGCATTCCTGTTTCCTTGAGATCGCCTAAATTGAGTTTCCTGCACATAGAATAAGGCATTAGATTAATGCTGGCTCCTAGATCACATAACGCATTTCCAACAAAAGTTTCACCAATTTCGCAAGGTAAAGTGAAGCTACCTGGATCTTCCAATTTCTCCGGGATCTTGTTCATTATAATTGCACTAAAGTTTTCAGTAAGTTGCACAGTTCCATACCCTTCTAATTTCTTTTTATTAGAATAAAGTTCTTTCATAAACTTAGCATAGTTGGGCATGTGTGCTAGGGCTTCAGCAAAAGGCAAATTAATATGCAATTTCTTAAACATTTCTAGAAACCTAGCCAATTGCTCATTCTTCTTCTCCTTCCTAGCTACAACAGGAAATGGCAACCTATTGATATCAAGATCCTCTATGGTTGGATTCGCAATACTTTTTTCCTTGTCATTCCTTGGAGCATCCGTATCTACCTCTACTCTAGAGTTAGAACTACTTACCTTCCGTGTCGCTTCCTCCAAGTCAGTTGATGAAGTTGGTGATCTATCTCTTTCTTCCTCCCGTGCTGCTTCCTTGCCACTTCTCAAAGTGATTGCTTTGGCCTCCTCCTTGGGATTGCGATCCACATTTGAAGAAAATGTCCCCGATTGTCTGTTTGAAATGGAAGTTGCAAGTTGACCCAATTGAGTCTCTAAATTTCTCATCGAAGCATCTTGATTTTGATTCCATTGCTCCTGAGATTTCCACCTTGAATCTTGACCCGCCATAAATTGTTGTTGGCTATTCATAAAACTAGCAAACATGTCTTCTAAATTTGGCTTCTTTTCTTGAATGAGTGGTCATGCTTGGAATCCCGGTGGATGGTATGGTTGAGGATGATTAGAGTTTTGCCCTTGATGGTGATGATTTGGTGGATAGAGGACTTGGTAGTGATTGGTGGCTTGTGGTTGGTGGGGCTGAGCTTAACTATGATAGGCATTTGAGTGGTAAGGTGCTCTTGGTTGTGGTTGAGAAGATGAAGCTTGTTGATTCCCATCCTTCCAAGAGAAATTTGGGTGATTTCTCCATCCCGGATTATATGAATTGCTGTAGGGATCATTCCTTCTAAAATCGCCCAATGCATTTACATCACCTATCACTCCACCTTTTTGGACAACTTGCTCACTTTCACACGGTCCACTCCCTTGATTCACTGCAGCTACATTTTGAACTTTCAAACCACTCAACTCCTTTTTTACCAATTCTAGCTGTGCTTTTAACAGTGCTACCTCATCCACATTGTGTAAACCTTGTCTCCTCGAGACTGATCTAGGGGCAGTCCATTGTGAATCATTTGCTGCCATCTCATCCAACAACTGAAAAGCGTCCTCAGGCAGCTTGTTCAAGAAAGATCCTGCCGATGCTGCATCCAATAATGACCTTGTTTGGGGTGTAACTCCAGCATAAAAGATGGTCATCAGTTGGTAGACGGCTATTTCATGATATGGACAACTTCTCAATAATCTTCTAAACCTCTTCCATGCCTCGTGAAAAGGCTCTTCATTCATCTGATGAAAACTCATGATGCTATTTCGGATGCTTGCAGTCTTTGTTGGAGGAAAGAATCTCATTAAAAACCTTTCTTGCATTTGATCCCATGTCCATATTGACTGACGTGGTAACATTTGTAACCACTCTCTTGCCTTGCCAATCAATGTGAATGGAAATAGCTTCAACCTCATTGCATCCGTACTAACACCCGAAATTTGAACAGTGTCACTCACTTCCAGAAATATGTCGATATGCTGAGCTGGATCCTCTACTTCGGAACCAGAGAACTGATTCCTCTGTACCATGGTAATGGTGGCTAGCTTAAGCTCAAATTGTACTCCTCTTGGTAATACAATTGTTCGGTGATCTTCATTCCACCTTGGCACAGCGTAGTCTCTTATGGTCCTTTGCCTAGGCATTTCTTCTCTTCTTGCCCCTGGCATTTCTTCATGTGCCCTCGGCACTTGTTCATTCTCGGGAGGAAACTCGTCAAGAGGAGGATCGTGCTCCATCTCGTTTTCTCTATTATCTCTCCTCTTTTGGTGTAGAGTCCTCTCGATTTCAGGATCAAAAGGCAGTAATTGCTCTTGTCTTGTTCTGTTCATGCACCAATTTCACCTGAAAAGAATCAAGAAAAACAGAATAAGGAAAATAAAATACATACAAACAATAATCACAGCTTACTAACAACGCCAAATTCCCCGGCAACGGCGCCAAAAACTTGTTGCAACCCTAGCAAGTGCACTAGATCGACAAGTAATAAAGTGGGGTATAGTTAGGACCCTCAATATTGAACCCAAGGGAAATGTGTGTGTATAGACTGTGAGGATTAATTGTATGCTAAAGAATTCCCAATTGTTTGTGTGTATGAATTGTTGATTTATGTAATGTAACTTAAAAACCTAAGTATGTAAAATAGACTAATTTAAATTCAGTGTATTAAATTCTGAAAAATTAGCAAATGTAAATATCTATAGAAGTAAAGCGTTACTCGGGTTCACTTATCCACCCCATACCCAAATGTGAATAAATTTTTATATAAAAGTATACATGAATGAACTCGGGATAACCCATCTTAACCCAAGCGTCCCATTCCGGAGCCAGCTATTCTAGTTGCTAAACGTCCCATTCCGAAGCCAGCCCAACAACTAGCCTAAACCCGGGTCTGAAATCCTAAGTTCGATCTACCGTCCCATTTCGGAGCTAGGCAACCAAAAACCCATCTATTTCACTCCCTACTCTAGTTTTAGAATCACAAATACTACACATCTAGAGTCCCATTCCGGAGCCATCCAAAATAGATAATATTCATGATAGAAAAACTGAGCTAAATCATTCATAAACTCCAATCTATTTGGCTCAATATCCATCAAGACATATGATAAAAACCATTCATGCATAGATACAAAGTAACTTAATAGATCGAAAAATCAATGATAAACAAATAAGTACTTGTGAAATAGACTGTCTATTCATGTAAAAATAACTCTGAGTTCAATATTCACATTATGAGCAGGGGATTCAAAGATCCCCAAGCAACAAAAAGACTACTCACAATCCATAATCAAATGAGAAGAGAAAAAGATAGAAAAACCCCTGAAGTTCATGGTAAAGAAACCCAGCTGACTCCAAGCCCTTCAATCTCTTTCTCCAAAGCTTTCAGGAAAAATGAGCTTCAAAATATGTAAATCTATACTTGTAAACTCTATATCTATGTTTAATCTAAGTGTTTTTGTGTAAATCCTACTATTTTCAAGTATTTCTATGTATTTTTGTGTGTAAAATAAACTAAGAACTTAAAGAGAGAAGAAGAAACCCTAAAAACTGAAATTTTTACGCAAAAAACTACTCTCCTCGATTTTCAGAAAACTCTGCTTTATAAAGGTCAGCATGGGTCACGGTTACTACCAAATTCGTGGTAACCGTGACCTCTAATAAAAAACCCTCTTTTAATTCAAATGGGTCACGGTTACTACTATATTCTTAGTAACCGTGGACTGCTCGGAGCTGAATTTAGGAATGGGTCACGGTTACCATGAAATTCCTGGTAACCGTGAGATAGTTCTCATCTTCATTCTGGACTAAAAAGTTGCTTGCCTCACGGTTACTAGGAAATCCTTAGTAACCGTGAGATGCTTCTCTTCTTGCTTCTGGACTAAAAAGCTCCATGAGTCACGGTTACCAGCCCATCAAGTACAATTGCCATGCTGACCGTGACATGCTTCAAAACGGTGCGTTCTGACAGGATATATGGGTCACGGTTACTAGGAATTTCCTGGTAACTGTTGGGTACCTAAAAATCACAAAATCTGTCAAAAACTCTCAAAAATCACACAAAAGCTAGAATTAACTGAGAATCGGATAAATTATTAAATTGTAGTAAAAACAAAGCAAAAGATACTAAGAGAACAATGAAACTAGACTCAAATTAAACTAAAACTAAATACTGAAATTGAGTTATCAGTGTCTACTAATGGACTAAAAAAGGTAGGTGTCATGGAGTTGCCACCCAACAGAACATTGGAAAATAATTCTCAACCTTTTGATGCCTAAACAAATATTGGTGTTCGGGACATCACTCTTATTAGACACCTTGGTTATGTGTTGTTTTATAATAGAGTTTTAGAATTGATCCACTCGCCTCTCTCACACGATGCAAGCGATATAATTTAAGTAAACATTCCAACCAAATAGAGAAAGCAGTAAATAAATAAAGTCCTACTGAAGTTATTACATAAGTTAATCATCCCAAAGAGAAATAATTACAATCGAAAGACTGATGAATATCATACATAAATCAAGGCATTCATTTAGGTTGGGAACATTGGTTCCTCCACGCATATTTACAAAAAGTATTTTTATTATATTGTGTGAATTTTTGGGTTAAAAGTCAGACATTGGTCCACATTTATTAAAGAAAATCTTATTAATTAGTAAAAAATGATTGAAGTGAAATTTTATCATTTGACGTGCAAAAAAAATCATTTTATTACTACTTATTATATCCCAAAAAATAAAAACATTCAAAATAAAAATGACAAAGGAAATAAACAAATAAAAAACAACGTAATATACTAAAGGAAATTAAAGTAACCTGAGTGAGGAGGGTGAGCAGAACAGGAGCACGACGTCCCATACGAATTCCATATGTCCTTTATGGCCACGAGTAAATAAATTGCTCAAAAGAATAAAGCAAGCAAACTAGTTAGCATTAACCATAAAGAATACATACACGCAAGTGAGTCCATTGTAGGTACAATAACATGAATAAAACATACTATATGTGACACAAATATGATATAAAAAGACATTGAAATAAAAGGCATTGAAAGACCCAAAATACATGAAAATAGCTTAAAATAAACCTTAGGGATGGCCTAAAGGAAGCGAGGGATGCCCAGGATAGAAGTGAGGGACAACCAGGAAGGAGGCATAAGGACATCCCGTCCTTCGAGTGAGGGATGGTTGTCCCTCACTTACAAAACAAAATGGGAATTTGCAGAATACGGGAACAGAGCCAAAAATTATACAAATGAATATTTTGGCCTTAGATATACAATAATTAATCGCCAAATCATGTTAAAACATATCAAAATACTAAAATTTACACCAAATTGAATTAAAATTAAAGAGTTACATCATTATACATGTTAAAAGATAAAAACTTTAAAACAACAACAATGGAGGAAATCCTTGATAGCCATGTCTTTAATATATCACACAAACTAGGAACGAACTATATTCTAATAAAGTGAGCATGTTATTCAGTTCTCAGAATTAAATAAATCAATTTAACATCTAAATAAACATGCAATAGAATGAATAAATGGTAGAGAGAGAACATAAGTGAGCTTAGAATATTGCCCTTAGGAGATATTCTGACTCTGTAATTTTTAAGTCCAGATCCTTGCTTTGAATAGTGCTCCTTGATTCTTAAAAGAAGTATAAAATTCATTTTGTGTTTTTTGAATTAAAGATTGAAAAAGGCACATAGCTTTTTAGAGAGAGAAAAGAAATTATTTTTCTTCCTTCTCTAATGGCTTCTCCTTCTCCAAAAAATAATGACTCCCCATTTTTTTAAAAACCCTAATCTATTTGTTTTTTTATACCTAAAATAGAGTTCTAATTTGATTATAACTCAAAAATTACGTGATTAGGAGAAAAAACCCCCAAAATTTGTACCCGATACCTATGTAAAAATCTTCCCCTTTTGAAATTCTAGGAAATCAAGGGAAAAACTGGGTTTTGACCCAGAGCGTCTGTGAGTGAGGGACGGTCATCCCTCATCACTGGAACATAGATTTCCTAAAATTCCCCTATTTTACACTGTCCTGGAGGTTATGACCTATGGACAGCTGCCCCTTAGGGGACAGACGGCCTTCTGTCACCACTGTCTATCCAAAAATAGGGTTTTTACCTAGTTTGCTAAAACACCCAAAAATATTTGAAAGTTTTTAAAGAACCATGTAAATCTTTAAGAGAAATTGACAAATTTATGATCAGAGCTTCAAGATCAGAACCCGTTGTTAGCAACATACTATTTCCTCATCATCGATAACTTTGATTTAGGCTTCCTCGGGTCACGGTGTATACAAGCCCATTTGTACTCATCAATAATTTTTGACACATCATCGCTTATTGGATGCTACGTAAAAAGTTAAAAAAAGGATAAAAAAATTCTGGATTGTTTCACTTTACCCTTCTCCTCCACACTGCTTCTCTCGACTCGCCCTCTCTCGATCTCTACTCTATCGATTTCTCCTCTCTCCATCTCTATCTCTTTATAGTAAATCTCATCGTTCTCTCTCTCTCCCCCCGATCCCAATCTTATCTCTCTGTAATCTCGATCTCTATCTCTCTTTAAATCACTCTCTGTCTATCTCCCTCTCTTATTTTAATAGTGTATTTCAAATGGTGTAAATATGATGTTAAGAGTTGGAGCATAAGTTACTGTTTTAAATGGTGCAGTTGTGAGATGGATTTGTGTTTTTTGTTTTAAATGGTGCAGCTGTGAGATGGATTTGTATTTTTTGTTTTAAATGGTGCAACTGTGAGATGGATTTTTATTTTTTGTTTTAAATGGTGTAGGAAGAATGTTGGATTTGGGATTTTGTTGATGTAAATTATGCAGCTGAAGAAATAGAAGATTATTGTTCATTATGTTTTTTCTTTTAATAGAAGAAATTAAACAAATCTTAATATATTGTAGCAAAGAATTTTATTACAAATCAAATACATAAGACAAAAAGTGGTTAGTTACAACTCCAGGTGATTGGGATCCATATGTTTTGATCTGAAATCCATTCACCAAAAAAGGTTGGAATAAAAAAAAGAAATTTACAGATGATCTTTCCTCCGCTATTTAATATATTTTGCATTGATGATGTCCAGCTAATCCTCTATTTTATGTACTCAGGCTCTACCAGCTAATAAGGGTTTAGCCTTTATACTGGGCACAGAAGCAGCAATACACAAAAATAGAAAGGCCAAAGCATATAAAGGCAAGGCATGTGTAAGTCTAAAGTTAAAGCTGCATAAAAATATTTAATACTGACAATTTTCCCCATCTGTCTATTCTTTCCCCATTGGTTATCCTAGAAGGAAAAAATCATTTTTCACAAGCATTCTCATAGATAAGATTTGCAATGCTATGATAGTCATTAGTTGATTGTTGCTGAAATCATTGAAGTTTTTAATGTTGCTTGTGAAACATCTGTTGTCCTATAACTTTATTCACATTAAATAGGAATAGCTTGAAGGAATAATATCCAATATACAGAGTGGCAACACAAAAAAACATAAAGGCAAAGCAACAAAACAGCTGGGCATCTGACACAAAAACATAAAGGCAAATGAATAAAACTCCATATGAATACTCAATTGTAGCAGCATTAAGCAGTACACATATTTTTCCAAGGTGAAGTCATAGAAATAGGATATAAAGTTAAATTGCTAATGTCTAACAAGTTAAATTAAAATCTTAAATTAAGCAGTACACATATTTTATGGTTTCTTTGCAATGCCTTCAAATGAATATTTAAAATTTTAAATTAAAGCAACTATAATTTAGATTCAAAGCTAAAGTTTTTTATATAAATAAGCTTTAGAATTACAAATAAACTATGGCCCAACAAAAATATTCACACGAAAATGAATGTTATCAAAATCAAATGCACAAACATTTACTTTTAAAAAGAGTACTGATAAATCACAAAATTTTAGAGAGATTAGATGTCTCTACATTGAAGTGAACAAGAGAAATAATGGCTGAGGCAGGAACCGATCCCAATTGAAATGTCATGGATGGACCTGTAAAAAATGGTGCTAACTCGGTTGATTCGGGCGCAAATACTCCGATACTTAAGTTAACAAAGGGAAAGAAAGCTCTTTAGAGAGAGAATTTACATTACTTAGAGAGAGAAGGTGTGTCCTTCTTAGAAAAGAACCTGTTATTTATAGAGGTGGGAAGCTTTGAGTAGTGTGTCAAACAGTTGTTCCGTCCTGCGGTAGGTATAGCCTATTCTTATAGGTGACAGCTATTGGATGGTGGCATGTGTTAGACGGCTTTTGCCTATCAAAGAGAGTTTAAATCCAATTGGACAGCCTCGATCCTTGTGTTAGGTCCCTTAGTTGATGGGACTTTTATGGGCCTTTGTCTTGGGCTCCTTAAAGAGTCTTTGGGCCTTCAGTCTTTTATACTTTTGGGTGTTATCACTTGTCCCCCATCAATCAGTTCGATGAAAAATTAAAGTGGCGATGCTATACTTGTGTTAGCTTGTTTGATAGAATTCCTTAAATTCTAAATCGGACATAGTAGGATAAGTAAGTCGATTGAGAAAAATCATCGATCAAAGCTAAATGAGTCTTCAGCCTTGAGAGGCTAAAATTGATTCTTTGATTGGGACGAAGCATGTTGGGTTTCAAAATAATAAAAAAAATAATTGCAGCGAAAAGGAAACCCATTAGGATCCATGAGATCCAATTGATTCAATTAAAAGGATGTAACGATTACTATCCTCTCAAGGCACAGACAAATCAAATTTGCAGGTGTAGCCTCACACGAAATGACACCCTCTACCGGTATCCACATATGAATATGATGAAGAAGATTGCCCGGGGTGCTAGCTCCCTTCCTTGGTAGCTAAGGTATAATTTTCTCTTCTTTCTCAAAGTTATAGAAAATGAATTTTCTCTCTTCTCCAAGTGATGGTTGCCACACTCTTTTGTATTCTTAATTAGGGCTTAAAATATACATATCACTATATATATATTGTAATGGCCTCAACAACGGGTCAGCCGTAAACAATATTTTTCGATAGTGAATAGTAGTTTTCGGTCCTGAAAGGACACCCAAAAGTTAAAAATATTTTATTGGACCATTGGAAAGTAATGGTCATGGTGAGCCCAGAATTGAAATTTGAAGTGAAATTGAGATCAAATGGGCCTCCAAATGTCAAAAATACGAAAAAGGTAACGAGTCAATTTTCCTAATAGGGAATGAGACATGATTTTGTATAAATAATTAAAAATAGTAAATGAACTCCGAAAATTGCCAGATTTTTGCATGTCTACATGAATTTTTATGTAGAATATTTTGGTAATAAGAATTGAATTTTTCGGTGACATCGGCAGTTGTTGAATCGGACCGATAACAGATTTCGATTGAGCCAAAAATTTGCGTGCTAGCTATTTTTTATGCGATAACATTGATGGAATTATTTTTGAAGTGAATTGAAGTGAGAAAGATAGAGAAATTGGTTTGGGCCATAAATAGCCTAAAATGGGCTTTAATTTGTGATTGGACTAAGCCCATTGATTAAGCCCACATTTAGGCCTAAATGAGAGATATTTATAGGGAGAAAATCTGAAGAATTTTTCAGATTTTGCTGGCTTCCTTTCCCTCTCCTTGTGTTGGCCGAACTATGCTCTCTCTACCTTTTCTCTTTGATTTCTTCTTTTTTCACTTCAAATCTCTCATAAACTCCAACATAAAAGATGAAATTATATCTCTCTAGGTCACCCTAGTAGCCTCAATGAAATGATTTGAGCAAAGGAAGGCAAGGAATCAAGTTGAGAAAGAAAAAGAGGTAAGATAGAACTTAAGAAATTAATTGATTTTAATTGGTTCTTTAGTGTTTTCTTATAGATTTTGAGGTGTAGAAGCTAATTATGAGTTTAAATTTTGCATATGAGGACAAAAAATTGAGATTAGGAGAGCTTGTTTGGCCGGCCATGGATGGTGAGGAAAAGAAAGAAAAGTTTATAAGTGGAGGAGCAAGGGAAATGAGACTTTAGACACCCTTAAACAAGAAAAAATTGTAAGTGACTACAAAATCCTTTGATTTTCCTTTTATTGTGAATTAATTTCATTTATGTAACTAGGTCAAAAATTGTTAAAGTTGTTAATTGATGAAATTTGTTTAGGATAAATGAAATTGGACATTAGAGAAGATGAAATGAAAGCTTAAATGGAAGAAAGAAAATTTTAGAAGGGTTTAGTGTGGTGGCCGAAACACTTACTAAGGAAAAATGATGGAAATTTTGCATGAAATTAATATATGTTAGCCTAAATTAATTATAGAAACGATAATTGGTGTTTATGAATTTTTATTGAATAATTGAAATTTATTTTGGAATTTTAGAGAATATGTAACATGTATGTTTATAGTATAAATTATGAAATATTGTGAAATAATTGATTATTTAAGTGAAAAATGATAGTAAATAATAAGTAATGCATAAATAAATTTTATTTGAATTTATTGAAATTATTAAAATTTTATTGAAGAATAAATGTGAATATGTATAAAAGAAAATATTGAAGTAGTAATAAATAATTGCATAAAAATGTGAAAAAAAGTGAATTAATATGAAATTAATTCATAGTTAACGAAAAAGAAATAAAAAGTCAACTGGTGAATTTTTCGGAATAGTTATTAAGCGATGAAAGTAATAAGAATAATGAATTATTGATAAATAATTCATAAAATGAGTGAAAATGATGAAAATTGTAAAATAATGTGTATACGAATTTTTGTGAAATTTATATATTTTATCAAATATTTTTGAAATAAAATATTAAATATGTTTAATTAAAAATATTGAATTATTAAGAAATAATTCAATAAATAAGTACATGATGATGAACTAATGTGAAATAAATTACTTCAGTAAAAAGAAATGAAAAAGTCAATTTATGCATTTCCGAAAAATAAAATAATGAATTATATCAATATAATTTATAATTGTTTAAAAAGTTGTAAAATAAATGTTTAACTAATTTATCAAAATAAATTAGTCAATAAAAAATATTAAAAGAGTGAATTGTTATAGAATAATTCAGTAATAGTTGGCATATCCGAATGACAAATATTTCGGACAGAAAAAGAAAAATCGTCAAAAAGTTAATTACTAAATTATTAAGAAATAATGTACAGAAGATTACATAAAAAGAATAAAAGGAATTGTAAATTATAATACTATAATTCATAAAGTGTATAAAAGACTGAAAAGTCTCAAGTGTCCGAGTGAATTGTTAAAGAATAATTCACAAAAGTGACCTAAAAAGATAAAGTGAAAAAAAAAGAAAGGAAAAAGCCACTGAATAGTCAAAAGCAATAAAAGAGTGTGATTGACAAAAATATATTGTATTAAAAAATAAAAGGAAGAAACTAAAGATTTTTACATGTTTAAAAATTATTTTAAATATAATTAATTGTTTTGCCCTTAGCAATAAGCAAGTAATGATATTCTTATTTAGGATACAATTGGCTAGCTATAGGGACACCCTATACCGCGGTACAAGTCATGACGACTTACTTTGCTATGGGTAGGATCTTTGATCTCCATAGCTTCAGTGTTTTTAGTAAAAATGAAAGTGAAATATTTTTTGAGAAATGGTCCTTTGGGGATCACTTCTCTCTCAGTGGGACCTTTGGATCCAGTCTCGCGTATCCTTCTTGAGAATCATGTTATATTGCACTAGGGGCGTATTGTAATGAATAAATCAGTATTGTTTAAATGAATTGAATATAAAAAGTTATAAACGAAAAATGATTTGTTTGGAAGAAAATACAAAGTTGGGATAAAATTGTAAGGTTTCCCAAAAGATGTAATTAATAAGAAAAAAGAAAAAGAAATATTTTATAAGAATAAAATAATAAATGAAGATTAAGTTAAGCTTTTATAAAGAAAAATGATTTAAAATATATTTTTACATGAAAATGATAAATTAAATTAGTTGGTATTTCATGTACCAATTATTATTTTGAAAAGTAACAAATTTAGAAAATAATATTAATTTCCTACTTAAAGTCAAAAAGTGATGACAATGTCATTAAGTGAAATCTTATGCTTAAGTAATGTATTTCTGAAAGAAAAGTCAAATGAAAAGAAAAACGATAAAAAGACACATAATTGTTCAATTGGAAAAAAACAAAATATATAAGTCCTAAATAAGTATTTGAACATGGATAAATATATAAAGAAGAAAATAAAGATTTGAATGCAAAGTGTTCCATAATAACTGTATCACTTTGTAATAAAACTTAAAATCCTTTTAATAGTAATGTGTTTATTAGTTTAAAGGTTAAAGTAAAATAAAAGAATAAATAACAAGAATTGTAATTATAGCATATATTAGATACCTGAACAATAAATTGAGGAATAAAATAGTCTATAAATTTAGTACCATTAAAGATATAAGTACCAATATATATCGTTAAATGAAAAGATAATTATATCATTGTGACTAAAATATAAAACAAAAGTTAAGTAAAAGTAAAGGCTATAGTAACGGACAAACGTAAAAGTAAAAGTTAATTTGAAATTGATTCACTTAAGAAAGTAGTGTAAAATAACGTTGAAAGATTGAAAATCAAAAAAAAATCATTACTAAAATATGAGTTAATAATAAAACTAGTGTTAACAGAAGTAACAATAAATGTTTAATTAAATAAGAATAAGGGTAGCATAATCTATGTAATTATGCTTTATTTTGGGAAATTCAAGGTTAGTAATCACCACTGAGCATATCTAGTGCTCAGCACGTAGTGTTTACTGCGTGCAGATTATGAAATGTTGCGAGAGCATAGTACACAGTGGAGCTAGATTGAAAAAGAAGAATTAGTGCTAAACCGAGTTGTATTTTGGCATGTATATACTTAGACAATTAAGGTAAAAGATTTAACTGTATTTTGATTATTATTATGATTATTGATGGTATTGATGGGTGAGCGTTTGGTTTAAGTTTTTGGCATGAATTTGTTTAGTGTATGTTTTAATTGTTTATAAGGTTATCGATTGATTAGGAATTTGATATAAAGGTATTTAAAGTGTATCAAAATTGATCGGTGATGGAAGAAAAAAAATTTATCATTTTTCCTATCTTTGCTTCGGAAAGGACTGTTCTGTAAAGGGTGTGACATATATAGTTGACCTAACCCTAATTTAGAGAGAGAAAATTTTGGGTCCACTTTTCTTATTAAAATAAGAAATAATTCATTTTTTATTTAAAATAAGAATGATAATATTAATCTTAACTATTATTATTATTATTATTATTTTATTTTAAATTTTAATTTATCAAAAGATAAAATTTGAAATGCCCAAATTAACCCTTAGTCTATTCATCACATTTTATGTGTGCGACCCAATAGATTCATATTATATTGTTAGTGCGCCCAAGTCCCATCATAGGCTCGTAAGTCATAAGTGGCCTCTAGCAAGACATTATGACTATCCAAATTATATGAATATCGATAATTCGATTTTAACCTAATACATGTTATAACCCTTTTGTCACACGATATCTTGTTTGAACATAAGTCATGGTCTATGTTAAACATATATAGTCCAAACATATAATTTCTCAATCACTAAGTAGGTTGATAATATCATATGATATTGATCGCTCCATCAATTCATTTAAGCACGATCATGCATTTCTCAGTCCTACTTATCGAGGGGCCCAATAGATATCTCTCTCAAAAGAGAGGGATAAATTCCTTATTGATTATTCACTATCCTCTGTATGATTTTCATCATGTCCAATCATAACCTTTATGATTATCTGATTAAAGATAATGTTTGGTTATGTCAAAATATAATGTTCGTTATGTATGATACTATGATAATCTCAGGTTTAAGGATCGATAACATAACTATTATGAGATCACTAATGACATTAACCCATGTAGTATCTCATAGCCAGTCTATTTAGTATCTAACAAGTACCTATAAGTTTAATTCATATCGCCATATATAATCAGCACATGATTATCAATCAAACTCATACTAGTCTTTATTTATCATATTTCCTTTAATGATAAATGACTAGGGATAGTCAAACTAATATTAGATTATTATTTACAAATATTATTATAATGTAACATGCCAACAATATAATAACATAAAGAAAAATTTAATTTTATAAAATGAAATGCGATGTTACATAAAGGACCAAATGTTTGGCCTAGGGCATAACCACTAACAAAGCATCAATCGAAATCAGCCTTGAGCGGTTAGAATTGATACATTGATCGAGATGAATCATCAATAAAAATTTAATAGATCATTAGCCTTGAGAGGCTGGAATTGATACATCGATCGGGATGAATCGTCGATTGGAATTTAATAGATCATCAGCTTTGAGGGGCTGGAATTGATACATTAATCGAGATGAATCGTCCATCAAAATTTAATAGATCATCAGCCTTAAGAGGCTGGAATCGATACATCGATCGGGATGAATCATTGATTGAAATTTAATAAATCATCAGCCTTGAGAGGCTATAATCGATACATCAATCAGGATAAATTGTCGATCCAAATTTAGCCTTAAGAGACTAGAATTTTTCTGAAATTTCATCTTGTAAATATTTTCCATTTTTATAAACATGGATTATTTTTTAGGGTTTGTTTTCTCTAACCTGTTTGTCGAATGGATGCAGACGTGAGGCATTGCCGATCATTGCTAGCTTTATTTTATAGAGATCGAGAGTCATGGCTTTCCGAGCCATCTTTTGCCACTTCACTTTGTAGTTACTCTCAGACAATTTTTAATGATAATGGTACGGGGGAAACGAAGTTACCTAACAGGATCGTTGGTTGGTCGATGCTTGTGACCATGGTTGTTTAATGCATGTTTTCCAAAATTGCATTTTGTTTGTTTCATTTAGATCGGACCCTAAGTGATTTGTTTCATCAATCAGTCATTCTGATGTTTCCAAGCGTCGTTTTGCTTCTCTTGATTTAATGGCAGTCGCTTCACTTTTTGCGCTTTAACAGTTGATTTCCCCTTTTGATGCTTTGATTTTTGATCATGCCTTAATGAGCTTTGACACGTGGTATTTTCATTAATGCCTTTACAAGATGTTTGGAGGTGTCTATAAAAGGGGCTTCTTTCCTTTTTTTCTCTTATGTTATCTTTTTCTATTTCCTCTTGTGATTTCTTCTGCTACTTTCTAGCCATTAAAATTTGATGAAGAGACCTCCAGACCTTTCATTTTTGTGCTGTCGACTTTTCCATTTTAGGAAGATGAATGAAAAGTGGGACCTTATCTTGTCCGAACATAGCTTGCGATAGCGAGCCATACGACCTCCTACCTTTGTTGTCCTTACCTCTTAGCCCTGGACTTTTTGCTGATCATGGTAGAGGATACATGTTTGTATTTTCTTCTTCATTTTCCTGATGTTGACTTGTTGGGAGGGAGCTGTTAATGAGGGATGGTCTCGTTGCAAAGGTGGTTGCATAACTCTTGTCCTTTTTTCTCCTTGTAGTCCTGCTTTTTCTTTTTTTCTTCTATTACTTTTGCTTTTTCTCTCTTTTTTTTTAGGAGGGGGAGCAAGAAGCTCTATGGCTATGTACTTTTTTCAGATAGGAAAAGTGTTATCTATGTGATTTGTACTTTGAATGAATTTTATTCCTTAAATTTTCCGTATCTAGCTTTTTTATATGTTTGGCATTTTTTGACGGTTTTAAGTAAAAAGATATTGCTAAAAACTTGTAAAGAAGTAATGGTGATCAAATGGCATTTATCTTTATAGAGAGATTAAGTCACCCTTATCGGTTTACTTTTTTAAGATTCGCATTGTTAGTATCGAGTTTTGATTGTTAGTTTTCAGGGCAGTTGAGCAGCGATATGACATTAGGTAGGCTAAATGCATGGGTCCTGTAGTGTACTAGTGGATTGGTGAAATCAGGAGTCCTGTCAATCCGATCGGACACCCTCTGCTCCGCTGCATTTTCCTTCAGATGATTTTTGAGTTTGGATCGGGACTTGCTCAGACTCGAAGATAGCCTAGTGTCTTTGGAGATCATTCTTTGATCGTGCCTTTCAACGAATGGTTGTAGCCAACTGTTTTTTATATTTTCTTTGGTATTTGTGGCCTCCTTTTTTGTTATTATCGTTGATTGTTTTTGGCTATTTTATTGCCATGTATTTCTTCATACTATAAATAGAACTAGTTGTCCAAGTTTCTTCTTTTTATCTCTACCGCTTGCTTTGCTCCTATCATAGGGCTTCTTGATTTCTTTACCACAGCATTGCCTATAGATTGGTGTGTTCCTCCATTTCTACTACTTTTTTCTCTCTCCTTCTTAGGTCGTGGTTAATCTTTTTTTGTTGTTTTTTGCTTTGCAGATTCCATCATGCCTTGAGTGCGAGATGTTTGTAAAATCTTTTGATTAGACATAGGTTTGTATGTGATGCTTCCAACAAACTTTTTGGTTTATTTTTATTACTTTTTGCAATGCGTACATCGATATATAAGCAATGACAACTTTTGTCAATCTTTCGATCGGGACAGTGAACATTTTTATCGATCTTTCGATAAGGACAACGACCATTTTCATCGATCTTTCAATCGGGACAAACAACGATTTTCATCGATCTTTCGATTGAAATATTTATGATTTCCATCAATCTTTTGATTGAGATAAGAAATGTACTTTAGCCGACCTTCGTATTCTCATCATTTTTGTTCAAAAACGGAAGGGCTTGCTTTTAGAGCCTTCTTTATCTCAGATGTTTTTCTTTTAAGGCTAGGTCAGGCTTTTGTTGCCTTTTGATTTATGTCATATGGGGGCACGATTTTTGCATTTTTTTTCTCTTTTCCCATCTGATGTCCTTCTAGTTGTCTTCATCCACAGGGTGCCTTGCTAGACGTTATCTCCTTTTGGAGTTTATTTTCTCCAATTTGACTTCCTCTTCTTAGTATCTTTTAAATTGGTTGAGCTTGCAGAAGGGAAAGCTCTCCTAGGATAGTCTTTTGGCTTTAGCATTGGGCTCCGACTGGAGACATAGAGGGGGGGTTTTCGTTTCATCCCCCCCGATATCTTTCCCAGTAGGCTACTTCTGGTAGTCTCCTGCACCATTTGCGTAGCAGACTAAAAGAGGGATGTTTCACTTTCTTTCAATCCTAGCACATAGCTTTTTGCTTTCTTTTAGTCTTAAAATTCTACCCTTACTTATTCGATTTCCTGTGTAGTCTAGGGGACTTATATAGAATCTGCACATTTTTCCTTTCTCTTTGTAGTACTCTGTGCTTGCCATACGATAATCTCTCATGTATTCTCGAAGACTTTCATAGAGATTGTGTATGTTAGCCATATGATCATAAATCCATACTTTTTCCTGAAGTGCGGGGGCTAGACGTTTCAGCTTAGCCGTTGACTCTCAACGAAAGCACTAAATGATAAATCACAAAATTTTAGAGAGATGAGATGTCTCTATGTTGAAGTGAACAAGAGAGAAATGATGGCTAAGAAGGGGACCAATCTTGATCAAAATGTCGTGGATAAACGTGTAGAAAAAGGTGCTAATTCGATTGATCTGGGCTTAAACACTCCAATGTTTAAGTCAGCAAAGGGAAAGAAAGCTCTTTAGAGAGAGAATTTGCATTATTTATAGAGAGAATGTGTGTCTTTCTTAGAAAAGAACTTGCTATTCATAGAGCTGGGAAGCTTTGAGCAGTGTGTCAAATAGTTGTTCTATCCTGCGGTAAGTATGGCTTATTCTTGTAGGTGATAACGATTGGATAGTGGCGTGTGTTAGATGACTTTTGCCTATCAGGGAGAGGTTAAATCCAATCGAACAGCCTCGATCCTTGTGTTAGGTCCCTTAGTTGATGCCACTTTCATAGGCCTTTGTCTTGGGCTCCTTTCGGAGTCTTTGGGCCTTCGGCCTTTTATACTTTTGGGTGTTATCAAGTACCTCATTTATTTGCTTGTTTATATACAAAAAGACACTAAGATTGTAAAGAGAGCTAAATATATATTACATCCATTTTCTAAATCCATTCATTGGTAACGATGTCTTTCACTAGCTGGACACTCTTTTGAAATAAAAAGAAAGAGAGCGCAAGCCAACTAACTTTACTTTGGACTATTCAATCTGATAGAACAAGCATCGCAACCTGCAATTTAAGTTAAGCATCTTAATGCTCCTTGCATAATACAAAATAATAACAATGGTCCAAGAAGATAAAAAAAATATGAGGAAAATAAGATCTGAAGAGAATATGAGATCTTGAAACAGTGAGAGTTGGAAGAAAATACCAAATTGTGAGAGAGGGTGAGAGATCGTTTTTTTTCTGGATTTGAAGTAGAGAAAGACGGTGTGGAGGAGAAGAGCAAAGTGAAAAACCCCAAAATTTTTAATTTTTTTTTGTTTTACTTGACCCGTAGGCATCCAATCAGTGATGATGTGTCAAAAATTGATGATGTGTACATATAGGCTACCGCGAGATTCACGCGCTTGTGATCGGTATATTGATTTTCTGTCTATCTTGATTTTTTGGTTACAAAATAAAAATTAAGTTATTTATTTATTATAAATAGAAATAAAGTGATCACATTATTGGAACAATTTTATTAATAATGTCTTTTGAAAAACTAATTGGATTTTTAGGGTATTTTGTAAAATAATTGGGGGTTTGGTGTTCTTCCCATTTTCGCTGGAAAAGCTTACGAAAATGAGCTGTGGGGTCCGGCTTCCTCCAGTCCATTTTTGCGAATGTACTCTGTAGCAATAAGAGTAGGGCCTAGGCAAGAAAAGGTGACTTCATCAACATTAGGCTACGAAACTTGTGATGTGGGCCCATTAAGTTATTGGAGCCGCACCTTTACTTCCGCAAATATAGGCTGCGAACATTGCAATGTACATAGTAAATTCATATAATTGAAGTTCACTTTCGCAAAAATCAAATGCAGATATAAATAAAAACAGGGTTTTTTTCCCTTTTCTTTCGGAACATAATGAAAGTTGTTGAATAAATTTTTTAATCGGAACCATTCCTTTCTCCCTCTCTCCGTCTATATATATATATATATATATATATATATATATATATATATATATATATATATATATATATATATATATATATCTTCCTTTGAAACTTAAAAATTTCTAATGCTTGCTGCACGAGAGTTAGAAAGAAATAGGAAGTTTATGAAAGTTATTGTGAGGGTAATATTAGTGTGTTATTATAGAAAAGCTTGCAATCATTTGTTTAGTATGATTATCGTTATCAGGTAAGTAACTATATTTAAATTTTTGTAATTTTAGGTATTTAATTTTAGATTGTTATGTATTAACCGAAATTTAATATTTTTTTAATTTGATAAATAACATGTATTAATTAAATTATAAAGTGAGCAAATTCAGAAGGTGCAACGGTCATAATATTAAAGGTAAGTATTATATGGCTAACATACTGGTTATTTAGTTGTTGTTATAAGAAAGCTTTTAAAATTTTTTAATAGAAATATTATTTTTTTATAACATAACATTTGAGAAATTTTATAAAATGGCATGAATAAATTTATTGTTATAAAATAACTGATAAAGCCTAAAAAGTCTTTACCTTGTAAGAAGGAGAGTTGGTAGTTGAAGATCCGGTCGAACAGATGAACCTGCAAGAAGGAGTGCCCGATCGGACCCAGGCATTAGCACTCTGAAGCTTGAGTTAGTAGCTTTTAGAAAAAAAGTACTTAGAGAGAGAGTCTCAAATGTTCAATACCTGGAGCCATCGTGTTTTAGGCTATTTATAGGGGTTCTTTAAAGGGGTACTCAAGTACCTTGGGGAGTGATAACTGGCAACCGAAGCAGGTGAACGGTGATGTGACAGGGAGCAATTAAAGAGTATGGGCATTGGCTTGTGTCAGTGGGCTGACAAGACGTGCTGTCCCATTAGTCTAATCGGAGATCACGTCTTCCTATTTTGGCTTCTAGCTCATGTCTTGCTCTTTTTCCTTTGGGCTTGGGCCATGCTAAATGTTGTTGGGCCATCCTGATTGGGGCTTTGAGAATGTATTTTCCATAGTTATCACTTATCTCCCCCTCCAACGGGTCCAATCGGGCGATGTATTACTTTATTATTTTGGCGGAATTTTTGGGAGGTGCCCGCTTGAGAAGATACGTTAGTCAATTTTGGACAACCGTTATGCATTTAATGACTGCACACGCACCGAAGACGATGCTTCGCTCTCCGTTATGTATTTAATTGATTAGAGACACATGGCGATTATCCAGCAGAGAGGCGATTGGAGAATTCTAGAAGCTCGGAGCCTATAAATAGATGACTTTGGGGAAATTTTTCTCATTTTTCAGTGATCCTTAGCAAAATTCTGTCATGCCTTTTTTCACAAACTTTGTCATTTCAGCTATTTCGGAGTTTCTGCAAGATTAATCAAGTAATTCCTCATTCGTAATATCATTTTTTATTTTTCCCTTTACTAGAGATGGCTTCAAGCGGCATCAATTTTATAGATTGGAGTTTTCTTGAGGCTTGTAAATACCATGAGACCGTGGCTCATTCTTCAAAACTCATAGAGGAGAAAGTGATTGAAATCCCTTTACAATACGATCTTTTCGCAAAGGTGTCTGCGATGGTTCACCCAAATTCCATGGCGATGAATGAGGGGATGCTTGGACGTGAGAACAGTAAGCCGTTCATTCATCATTTACAGACACAGTTGCAGAGACTATATAACATAAGTTTTTCCCTTATTATTGGAAGTCAAAACAACTTTCTGGACCATATCTTTTTCAGCATGCTTCAATTTTATACTATGATCTTGGCCAGATTTTGTGCACTTTCCAATTACTATATCATCACTCTGCAAATTGGCATCAATGTAAGGAAAATCATTATCATCAAGGCTGTTAACACGTCCGATTTTGTTCAGTATCAGCCTCAAAATTTACATTGTCGTCAAATTTTTGCCTCTGATTGATTGGGTTCCGAAGAAGTTTCCAAAACATAGTTTTTTTTGTAACTTGTAAGAATTCTTCATATATAAAAGTTGATTTTCCTTTCAATTATGCCTTCGTACTGCAATTCTCATTTTAGGCAAAATTTGTCATGAAAATAACTAAGGAGAATAAACATTATCAACCATGGAGAGTATATGAAAATCATATATGGAGAGTGCATAAATTTGACTAAGGAAAATACTTCCTGAATTTTAATGTGCTTTTCAAGCATTGTAGTGCACAACTATCTTAGATCAACAATCGCTTAATCTAATCGGATTTAAAAAACATACTTTCCATTCAAGCAAGAGTTGTGACTTAGATTTATCATGTCAAGCATAGTAGGTGACTTTTCAGTCTTTAATTAGCCGATCAGATATTTGTTGAAAAATCATGCATGGCGAATGACCTTTTAGCCTTTAAATTATTTTAAAGATTTGACGACTTTGCATATGAAGGTCCTATAATAGATAATTAACTTAATTAGTGATATTCACATGTTAGGTTTGAAATAACATTGAACTTTTAACGAATAAGTTGATGCACCTCGCGCCTTTAGCCTGGAATAAACATCGAGCCTAGCAGATGGACTTATCTTGTAGGCGAATGGATTACAACTTTTGCATCTTCGGCTATGTCAAGCCTAGTGATTGAGATAATACAGACCAATTAGTCAATTCCCTTAGTTGTTTTGTAGAGATTACCTTTTCTGGGGATATTTTAGCCAATTGATGGCTTTATGGAGATTATCTACTCCGGAGATATTTTGGCCAATTATGGGTGATTGATCACTCGCCCACTGATTGGTAGGAGATCTTGTGTCGCATTCCTGATGGTGGGGAATCCGATCGAGGAGGAGAATTCGATATTATCCACTTTGGGTCGGAGCTCTCACGATTTTGTTTCTGGGGTGCTGTCCTAAAAACCTACCACGAGTGGATCATGTCGATCGAATTTGGATTATTCATCAGTCGGGACTTTCGTTGATTGGAATAAGACAAATGACCTACAAACGAAAAACAAATCTAAAAATAAATAAATGAAAACGTACCTTTTTTCCAAAGATGGGGAAAAATAGGGAATACTCTCTTTATTGAATGCCAATTCCTACATGATTATACTCAGTATTTCTTGAGTACTTCAACATTCCAGTTTTTGGGAATATCTAACCCTTCAAGGGTTCTGAGTTTATAAGCATTTTGGAGATTTCATAAGGGGCCTTCCTAGTTTGGTATGAGCTTTCCATTTTTGGCATTTCCCATGCCTACATCTATCTTTTTTACCATTAGATTAACCACATCGAGGGATCTTTTTGGCAGGAGCTTTCAAATTGGCTTGAATATGATAAGTCATGCCTGTCCATTTCAGCCGTTATGCATTTATTGCTGACGCGTATGCCGAGGATGATGCCTCATTTTCCAGAACCGCCATAATAATTTGGAGACACGTGGCGGTTATTCAATCGTTGAGGCATTTGGAGAGTTCTAGAAAGCACCAAATGATAAAGCCTAAAAAGTATTTATCTTATAAGAAGGAGAGTTAGCAGTTGAAGATCCGGTCGGACAGATGAACCTGCAAGAAGGAGTGCTCGGTCGGACCTAAGCGTTAGCACTCCGAAGCTTGAGTTAGTAGCTTTTAAAGAAAAAGTGCTTAGAAAGCGAGTCTCACATGTTCAATACCTGAAGCCATTGTGTTTTAGGTTATTTATAGGGGTCCTTTGGAGGGGTACTCAAGTACCTTGGGGAGTGATAACTGGTAACCGGAGCAGGTGAGCGGTGATGTGACAAGGAGCAGTTGAAGAGTATGGGCATTGGCTTGTGTCAGTAGGCTGACAGGACGTGTTATCCCATCAGTCCAATCGAAGATCACGTCTTCCTATTTTGGCATCTAGCTCACGTCTTGCTCTTTCGCCTTTGGGCTTGGGCCATGCTAAATGTTGTTGGGCCACCCTGATTGGGCCTTTGGGAATGTATTTTCCATAGTTATCAATAACGATTAAAAATTAAATTTTAATATGTAATATAATTTTTTTTATCAATAGTATACAATAGATGGTGCAGAATACTTAGCTCTAAGAGCAATGATGGGTCGAATTGCAAAGGAAATTGTTTTCCAAAAATGGAATGATCTATACTGTTGTCGAATTAGAAATGGCGTAAAAATGTTTGATCATGTTATTGTAATAAATAAAAAATTACAAGATATTATAATGGGAGGATATTCAATGACAAAAGCAAAAATGATGGATGCAGTATTTATGACAATACCAATATTTTATTGGAAGTCCACATTAAAAATTTGGAATAGTGAGCATGTAACCAAATATGAGGAATTTGTTATTATATTAGCAAAAGATGTATTTAATATTACTGGAGAAAATCTATTAAAAATTAGAGATACAATTCCTATTAAGAAAAGAATTTATTGTAGATGATACAATTATAATAAATGGCCAGAATATTATGTTCATTAAAATATATGTTAAGAATTATGAGCTTGTATCAGTGAAAATGCAAGCATATTTTGTAGTATTATTGTATAATAATATTATATAAATTAATCAATTATTATAGTTTTGTCTTATTATTAGTTGGTTTACTATTTAAAATTTTGAAAATTTATTTATTTATTTTGGTAGTTATTGTGTATGGCAAGTGAGATAAAATTTATTTTAGATCTCATATTATGTTGATTTATTTTATGAGGAAAAAAATATGGACAAATATTAATTAAAAATTATATAATTGTATTATAAGTTACAGATGGCAGAAGATGTCAGGCTATATCAAATTTTGCTTGCACAAGGGAGGAGAAATTAGTTATGAAATTACTAGTTTTCAGTATGACATATCGGGTCCAGATATTATCACAGAGAGACTAATACTTAAAAGTAAGCCAACTCTTGCTGAATTGAAACATAAAATTCACATTAAGTTTAATTTAGGTGTTAATGATGTGATATCAAGAATTATATACAAAAGCCCACTGTACAATCGATGATCGTTATGTTAGACGACGGTATATTTGGAATATGATAGTGACATAGATATGATACATGAAAAATTAAGTGAATATGACAATTTAACATTGGTTGAATTAATAATTAAAGTGGATGAAGGGGGATTTAGAGCTAATATGCCTGCAATATTAGAAACTGATGAGCAGGGTAGAAATGATGCAACACAGATGGTAAATGTTGATGCAAGTCAACAATTTTTTATAAATGATGTTGGTCTAAGTCAGCCCATGCATTTCGATAGTGGGCAAGATATTGAATATTTATCGCAATCAAATTGGTGTCAGTTTGCTGGTGATGCTGGTCCTAATCAGTTTGATTGTGATGCCAATCTTAGTCAGCTAACCCAATCTATAGGTCAACGCGATGGTGACTTGCTTGTAAGAGAGGGTAGTGTGAGCTCTGGGCACTGGTTTCTACGTCAATCACTTAGCCATATGCTTGATGCATCTAAGAGACAACCTCGACATTCAGGTGGCCTTATGCTTGATGCTTCAATGAGTCATCCTAGACGGTCTGTTAGCCAAGTGCCTAATGCTCGTATAAGTTAGCCCAGACGATCAGTGACCCAAATTCCTTATCATTGTTTTAGTCAGCCTAGGCATTCATTGAGTCGACGGGTGGGTGATTTTTTTAGTAGGTCCATATTTGGTAGTAGATCAAATAGTCATCAAAATGATAGTCAGATAAGGGTTGATGCAAGTCAACCTAGTCAGATAAGATAATCTTCAAGTCATCAGGATGGCAATTTACTCGGCAATTACCTTTTTGCCAATAGTCCAAATATATCTTTGAATGAGGGTTCTGGTGTAGATATTGGTGAAGATGTCATAAATGAACCTACAATAGATGTGGGAGATGTCGATCATTTTGATGATGGGGCGGTAAATAATAATTACATTTCACCTGATGATGATGTTAAGGCTAACACTGTAAATTTGATTGCGGATAGTGATGACTCTAAATTTTTTGGTGGTAGTTGACCGGTGTCTAGCAAGTGTACTAGATCGGCTAGTAATATAGGGAAATAAGATTATGACCCAAAATATCGAACCCAAGGGAAACTTGTGCTTGTGTGTGCTATTTCAATTTCAAAACCAATTTTGTGTGTAAAGAGAGAAGAAAAATCCCAAAGTTGTGATGATTTGAAAACTAAGCTAAAACAATTGAAAAGATTAAAGTAAATAAGAAATCTATTTAAAAGCAAGTAAATTGAATGAGATAAAAATCAATGATAAAAACAACTTTCACTAAAGGACTATCCACCTTAACAAGTATTGCTATGACTTAATTAAACAAAAACATACAAGTGATCATGGAAAATTCAGTTTAGTAAACCCAAATAACTTTATTCAAAATTATTATTCCAAGTATTAAAACTCTCTTATTCAGAACAATTCAATACTTAGCATAAAGAACTGAATTAAGTCTCCTAGATGTCTATTAAAACCTTTCTCAAGAGAATTAACTTTTACCTATTCTTGGTTACCCTTTTCTTAATCTTAACTTACTCAAATTAACACACAATTATAGCTTATTCAGATTATAACTATGTATTAATCCAACTAAATTAACCTAAGAGCATGCAAATCATTAATCAACTTAAACCAATTAATTAACCAACTCTTAATCAAGTTAATAATCAATTTAAAATTAAGAAAAGACAAGACTATGTTTAAAAACCAAGAAATAATCAACTTGTATTAAAATTTAAGAACAAACTCAAGTCATGTCAATACAAGTCAAAGATTCAAGTATCCTTTAGCAAAAGTAAAGAAAACTACTCACTAGACATTCTTAAAAACTAAAAACAGTGCTTTGGAAAAAACTGTAAAAACAACGAATGTAAAAACTAACTAAGAAAACTTAATTCTAAAAACTGATTTAAAAGCTTGAATATGATGATTAATGATTTCCGATCCTTTCTTCTTGTTTTGGACTCTATTTATAGGCAAGAGTAGATGTAGATTCCTTCTTAAACTCTTAGAACCAAAAAGGAAGTAATTTCTGCTTAAAATAGGAAGTTCGTAAATCCTTCGCATCATGGGAGAGTTGGATCACGTGGCCACGCCTCACTATGCCTTCTTCTTCACGTGGGCACGTCCCTTGTTCCTCTTCTTCCACACGTGGCCACGTGTGGATTATCTCTTCCTCACACGTGGTCACGTGTTCCACTTATTTTCTTCAATTTTCCTTTCACGTGCCCATGGCTTCTTTACACTTTATTTCTTCATTTTACTTCACATGGCCACGTAGTAGAAACCGAATGGTAATTCAAGAGAAAACAATATGATTTTAAGTGATTTTAGAGATTTTAGGCATTCTAATGTCAATATTAATGTAAATAAGTAGTTATGAATTTTTAGAGAATTTATGAGAATTAAATGAATATTTTCGGAATAAATATTAATTAGGTATTAGTTGAAAAATGTGAAATTTGAATGAATTATGGCATAATTTGTTGCTTACATGGTGAACTACTGTGAAATATTTCGTAGTATGTGTAAATAAGATTGACTGTAATTATAAAGTATTAATACTGTATTGACAAGAAATGAAAAGTAAAAAAATTAAGAAAATATGTGCCCTTAGAAAGAGTCAGGCAGTAAAACCTAGTTCAGGATATAATTGGCTGGCAATAGGGATACATATACCGCGGTGCAAGTCATGGCGACTTGCTTTACTGTGGACGGATCACTGATCTCTATGGTATATTTATCATACGTACTGTCACATGTCATATGTTATATGAGGAATGATTCTTGGAGGTAATTTCTCATTCTGTTGTGGCCCTGTGGGGTCCACGTCCCGCATATCCGGTCTGAGAGTTTTCTGCCGGGTCTGTACTAGGGGCATATTGATAAGAAAATGTTAAAAGTGTGAAAGAGAAGCTAAAATGAAAGTTTTATATGAAAAAGGACTAAAATGAAAAGAATTTAGAAGTTAGGGGTAAAATGGTAATTTGCCTAAAAGGTGAAATTAATTGATAAAAGTAACAAAAGAAATAAGTAATAAGGGTAAAATGGTAATTTAGTCAACTAATTGGGTAAAAAGCCAACCGTATAAAGTTAAAGGACTAAAATATAATTTTACATAAAAAGGTTAAATTAAGGATTAAACGGTAAATTATAAGTTAGCTAATAAGGTAAGATAAGAAAATAAGGAATAAAAAGGGCAAACTAGTAATTAACATAGTAAAAAGGGCATTTTTGTAATAAATGAGAAGTTTAAGGACTAACTTGAAAATATAAGAGAGTTTATGAATTGAACGGAAAATTAGTCATTCATAAAATAAATATTGCTTTTAAATAAGAAAAATCGATAATAAATTACTTAAATCAAAATTATTAATACATTTATATTCTAGGGAAATACTATGATTTTTAGTCACCGCTGGGCATGTTTAATGCTCAGCACGTAGAATTTACTGTGTGCAAGTACAGATAGTCTGGAGCGTGGGTACACATAGGAAAATTGAAGCTGAAGAGTTAAAAAGAATATTTTTGTGGCATGTATATATATATATACCTATCATGTTTTGTATATGAAGATAATACTGTAGCTATTATCGTATTATGTATTATTTATGGTAGTATGGGGATAAGGAATTGCAGGAATGGATGAAATATAAGTGTTTCTTGATAATAACTGTGGATGTGTTATATGATTGATATAAACTGTTGTGCCTCTGAGAGGCTATGTAAATGTCTGCTTTTCAGGGGGCTAGTTAAGAATATAGCCGTTATATTGCCAAAATTTTATTAAATGCATAGTGATTTCTGGACAGTTATAGGCTAATGATTAATGAAAGTTATATGCATGAAGGTTGTTAAGTTAATGTTAAGTTAAAGGAATTAAGTGTTGAAAAAAAAAATTCCGACCAATCACTTGTCCGATAAGACTGTTACAGTAAGGGTGTTACATAAACATATTGATATGTTTTCATTTTTTGATTCATGTTATACCATTGCAAAAGTGCTAAAATGTTATGAAGGGGAATTCCAACCGATGGGTCATCGAGCTTGTTGGCCCGTATATAATGGACCTAAATTTGTGCCTGATATGGAACTTCAAAGGAAGAAAGGACGACTTACAACAACACGAATCCACAATGAAATGGATAGATGAGAACGACGTAGTGTTACCCACTCCAGCAATTATGGAAATGCTAGACACAATAAGTGGGCATATCCTAGTTGTGCAGGATCATCAAATCAAGGATTTAACTTAAATGCTCCATGCATCTCTTGAACTTTATTTAATGTTTTATTTTATCTTCAATGCATATATGTTTTTTACAAAATTGTGTGGTCAGTTTGTGCTCCCAATTTTATGTTATTTGACTTGTATGACACATTTTGCACAATATAAATATTTTGTTCATTGTGTAGAAAGAGTCTGCTTTTTATAATATGTGAGGACATGATAAATTAGGAAATTAAAAATCTATTATATAAGTAGCCATTTCAAATACATTATAATAATACATTACAATTCTAATGGTCCCTAAAATCTAGATTTGATCAGTGGCTAAATTCACTTGGTTCATCCAATAAATGCATCATATTCGTATTGGATAGAAGTTCATCCAAGAAGTCATCTCATTGC